>JAHPZR010039279.1:20000-52500 GCA_019787425.1 Platygyra sinensis | reverse complement strand
TTGATGCTTTCTTTCATAAAGAAGAGAGGCTGTGGACTGTGATAGAAAATGTACATGTCGCTAATGAACCAGAGGATATGAAAAATCAGATTCAGAATCAAGACGTAAGTGACATTTTTGCTTGGACAGAAAACCCGTCCAATGATGTCACACCTCAGGATCAATCTGCCACGTCTGATCTCAGTCGTCTAAACGCACACCAAGATCTCGGTAACACGTTTTCAGGTGATGAAGCCCGAGGAGTTGCTAAGACAAGCTTTCGAACTTTCAAAACTCCTGGAAGTTGCACAGTTGTTCCAAATTCAAGAACAGAGTCTCCAAACCAAGGGGCGCTTCACTCAGCCATTCAACAAATCTGCGAAAAGATGACCACGTTCAGGAGATCGGCAAGGGACGCCCTTGGTGATACCAGATATGAAACCATTACAGAAATTATTTGCAAGTCTCTGTGCAGCGCTCTTTGGGACCTCTTGTCACTTGGACTTCGGAAAAAGTTTATTGGTAAATACACGGTGTGGAATGTAGTTCAAGAATTCAAAGATGTTTCAAGTCATGTGTGCCAAACCGTGGACTGGGTAAACACCAAGTACACATTTCTTGGTGAAACACAAAAATTCCAAGCGTTTGTCTGCGAATGTCTCACCATCGGTCATGGTGCCTTGCACCAGTGGCTCAAAACCCTCTTCAGACAAAACGAGAAGAAACTTAACAAGTACTACAATCAAGATGCCATAGTCTTTCACCTTTCTCGTGAAAAGCTGGAAGAACTGGTGTCAGATATATCACGAATCAGTTCCCTGTGTTTTGACCTAAACTTTGAAAGTTGGATCAGAACACAGGGTTATGACCTTAATAAGGTAGCTTTTGCATTTGAATAGGGATCCACCAGTATCTTATTTGATGGTTGGGGCTGCCGAAGGGGTTATTCCCGAAACGTCTCGTTTCCTTTTACTATAGGAACATTAGCACTTTTTAAAAAAAAAAAGTTTCTTCATCCACCAGTATCTGTACGGCGTCTAGAACTGAAATGAGTCTACGACAGCGCAAACGATCCTTGCCAACCCTAATCCTGAATCTCAAAAAAATATTATCTGAACTCTAAAAGTTCCCTGTGTTTCGAGCTAAATTTTAAAAGTTGGATCAGAACACAGGGTTATGACCTTAATAAGGTAGCTTTTGCATTTGGATAGGGATCCACCAGGATCTTATTTGATGGTTGCGACTGGCGAAGGGGTTATTCCCGAAACGACTCGTTTCCTTTTACTATAGGAACATTAGCACTTTTTAAAAAAAAAAGTTCTCATCCACCAGTATCTGTACGGCGTCTAGAACTGAAATGAGCCTACGACAGTACAAACGATCCTTGCAAAGACCAATCCTGAATCTCAAAAAAATATTATCTGAACTCTAAAAGTTACAGAAATTACCTTTGAATTCTGTTGTAATACTACGTAAGTGTGCTACATGCGAAAGAATCTGAAAAATTAAGTTGGAAGTGCACAGAATGTGCAAACAACTAAGAATATTTAACTAGTTATCATTTAAGTTTGGTTGAGTTCAACGGTCGTTTGTTTTGAATGTAGTTTTGTGTCGAAGTTAGCTTATAGAGAGTCAAGTAGCATGAGGAAACAAATTCCGAAAAAGTTAAGCGCTGAGGAAACTTCTTTCAACCTAGCTTGTTGGGCAATTCCGCAATATGTTGAGGGCAGACGACTGCAACATATCTGTTACAGAAGGTTTTTCAAATGCCGAAACCGACATTTTGGAATAAAATTCGTCCATCGTTTGTACAACATATATCCCAACAGAATTGTCAAACAGCTCATATTTGAGATTATTTTTTCTTTTAGTGACACAAACGTACTCCGAAAATGAATTTCTACTTTCACAGAAAGGATTCAAGCCTAAGTCCTAGTTACTAGCCCAGAGGCTTTACAGGAGAAATGTGAAAGCGAAGGCCAACAAACAAGCTCCAAATTTTTTGCCCGACTGTTGGGAATATTTGACTACAACTTAACGCGCTCCCAGATCTGGGCAACCGTTCATTAGTAACACAAAATGACTGGGGAGCTCCGCTTTTAGGCTTGGCTAAATCCTAAATACATCGTGATTTGAAGTAAGGTTACACTGTAAAATCTGGTTTTCATCAGCGACGCAGCTGATTTCCGTTTCGCAAACGGTCGATGCCATCATTGGTAACCAAGCCTTTCAGAATGGAAGATGCCATATCTGCTTTAGTTTAGGCCTGGACTAAATAGAAACTGGTTATAATTTGTTAATGGAGTAGAACGCAGTGACCAATGCAAATGCTTAATTGTTTGTATTTACACTAGTTTGCTCATGATAACTTTTATTTCATGGCTGGGGCAACTCTATCATTAAGATTTAAGAAATTCGCGATTTATAATTAAATTTCGTGGAGAGTTGGGGGATCAACTTGGTAGTGTAGTGGTATAAGAGGGATGTTAGGAAACAAAGATTCCGGGTTCGATACTGAATGTTTACTTGTAAAGTTCCTTTTTCTTTAATTTAGTAGAGAAAAGTAGTTTAAAAAAAAGTGTCGCGAAATTTGTATCGACCGTTTACGAAATGGACAACTAAACGCAAGCACCAAGGCAAGCAATAGAGATGACCCAAGTGAAAACGAAATTCGACGTGAACACAAGCATAAGCAAAATCATCCGAACCTTCCGCCACTTTGGAAAACTGTTTAGGCGCAAGGTAATCTGGATCCAGTGTTTTCATTGGACAAACTTAACCACGTGTGGTAAATATGCTTGTGCTTGTGTTATGCCTGAGCGGTATTTCGTTTTCACTTGTTGCAGCGCAAACTCAAGCATGAGCCAAGCAAAAGGAAAAATGCTGATTCTTGTGCTTAAGCGGCTTGTGCTTATGCCCGTGTCAAGGCCGTTTCCACGGTGAAATACGAATTATTGTGTTTGTTCTTGTGCTCGCTAGTAAAAACCAAGGCTTAACAATTTCATCTAATGACATATCGTGGTAGTGTTAATACGAATTATTATTAACTACTTTTACTGTCTTAATATTTCCTGTTACAGAAGACTTATCTTCATTAATTTTTATGTACCATATGAATGTTTTTCGAGTCTTCAATTTAGTGACAATTACCAGTTGGATTCGAGTTTATATAATTATTTGAAGGTTCGAAATGGTAAATAATGAATCATTTGATTATTGTTTCATAAGAAATTGAGTTTCATTTACATGGAATTGATCACTGAAAAAAAGAGAAAATTTTATGTGGAAAGTTTCCGCTGAATTTTTCAAATAGCTTGTCTTGATAAGAAAACAACTTCGACTCAGTGAGAAGAGACCTTCTGCAGTTACCAAGTTAATCGTCAAGATAGTTCAACCCTGTTATAAGGACAAATTCGTTTCCGTTGTGATCTCTAAGCGATCGTGTAAATGCGCTTTCAATAAACTTGTTCACTATCACTTCCAGCTGTTTAGCCTTTTCGTCCTTTAGTTCCAGCACTGCATCCGGAAAGCCCTTGTCCTTGTAACTCTGCCACCAGGCCTTCCCAATGACTTTCTGGTCTCCATGCCAACTGTCAATCACTCGCTGAATGTTACATTCAAGTTCAACTCTAAAGCAAAGGCTTATAGGGCAGGTAGATAACAGATGGCTCAGGGATAAACTGCGCGAGATGAAAGCTTCTCCGCACGAACAAATGGCTTGTTTCTTGTGATCATCTTGCATTGAAGAAGGCACGCTCTGAGCTTCAGTAACTCTGTTATCATTAGCTACTTGCCCTGAAAAATCAGCAGTTTGACCTTCATGTTTTCTGGGTGAGAAGTTGAACTGAGTTTTTTTCTTAAAACTAGAGACTAGAGTCTTCGTCCACGGCTCGGGTTGATGCTTCTCTAGTCTATACACTTGCGTGTTATATTCGACTTCGTTCTCGTTCATCACAGCTTCAGGTGTTTCGCTTTCGCTGACAGCATTCAACTCGTTACCCTCCTCGATGATGTTATCAGCCCTTGGACTTTGGACACAGTTTCGTGGAAAATCATAACTCTTTACAGTTTTTCCGTTCTTCCTTTGTGTATCAGCTTCCATATCATAGTCATGATCCGTTTCCAGTAACGTCGTTTGGTCAGATGTTTGTGCCCAATTCTCAGCCCTCGAAACTGTATTCATCGGTTTGAATTTATGATCCCTGGTTCCCTTGCAGGAAGCCGGTCTGATCCACTCAAGTGTCAAGGAATACTTCTCCAAAGTTGTTTGAAGTTCCCAGCTTTGAAGACGACCTTCTGCATTAATAGAGTTGATTAGATTTTTCAACACCGGCGGAAATGCCTTGTCTTCCATTGCACAAAAGAGAGCTCGCTAAGGCTACAGGATCCTACAGGAAAAAAAAATCGTCAAGATGACTAAGCGACGATGTTTATATTGAAGTCCCGATGAAGTTGTAAGATAGAAATACTTCATTAAACTACGAGTCAACATTCAATAGCAACATTATTGTTATGAAACCGTCTTATTTTATTTTAGCCTCGTGTTGGGTTTGCAAGAAACAAACTTAGATAAATTCATCAATAATGCAAAAGTTTTTACGTTTCTATGTTGGCTATTGGACGCACAAAAACCAAACGAAGCAGGTGAAAAGTAGATCGGCTTGTTCGACGGAAAACCGCACTGAATCAAAACATGGAATAGAAAGCTGTCATGTTTTTGACACAAGTTTTTAGTGTTTGGCTCCTGATTTCCTCGTTAACCTATTAACGTCCTTAAAATGAATGAAGTTACAATAACCCAGACAGGAAGACAACGGAGCGCCGGACAACAATTTGAAAATTATCAACCATTGAATCATCGATATATCGTATTGATGTCCCTCCGAATTCTCAGAACTTTTATCAAAAGAAATGTACGATGGCTATATACTTAGGAGAAATCTTGTTTCAGACATGAGAATTGATTGTCTTTTATCTTTACCACTCAGCTGATCTAACATGCAGAAAGATTTATGAGCCGGCAGTTATGGCTCGGATGTTTTCTTGAATCACAAGTAAGGAAGGTCTTTATTTCGTAAGGTAACGAGTTAACACTACAGGACTGTAAAATCCAATCAATAGAAGATGAATGGTAACTGAGTTAATCCAGACAGATAGGCTTTATCACCCAGATTTCTAGCTGAGGTTAAAATTTTTATTCACCTGGTGACCCTAAGCCGCGGTTTTACGCGCGTTTTCATCCTCCACGAGAACATGATGAAACGCGTGTGATAACATCACATTATCCGTGGAAGAGATTTAAGTCTATATCCATGGGTAATGACCTCAATTATCTTTCATCTTCTGTTGATCTAATCAAATCTTCCAGGACAGGGATTCTGTACTCAGGCATTGACAGGAAAGCTCATTGTACCTTGAATTGGTTGAAATTAATACTGTTTATTATTTCACTATAGCTAAGTTCTCGCAGTAACAAATAAAATAACGGCCTCATTTGAGTGTACGTCAGAAAACCTTGTATCCGCTATTGAAACATGAGCGCTTACTGAATTATCTAGATATGAATTTTACTTATAAAAATCTCTTTTGTAAGGACTGTAAGGGTCTTGGCTCTTGATCAACTGTTGGCGCTCATCACTGAGTTGTCAGTCAACATCTCATTGTTACCTCTGAGGGATAAAAATAAATTTGATATATCGTGCAAAAATGGATTCCGTTGCAATTTTTTTACCTTTTCTCTTTTTACTGAAATTTTCCAAAAAGTGTGTCCGTCACTTAATGTGGAAGTCCTCCGCCAAGGTAACATAAAAGTGCAAAATATATCGGACAATTCATCTTGACAAGCTACCCAGCTGCCTCGCAATTCAGTTTCCTTTTACTACAAAAACAGGATAACACCATTTCTGACTAAGGCAGTAATGAACATTTCATCGATATATAATGATCACCAGCCTCATTTCTGGGCAAAAGCGTTATATTATTGGCTATAGCTTTGGATAGGTCCTTTGGACGATCAAGTCACGTGGTACAAAATTACACATGCTGGTGAGCAAGTTGCACAGTGAAACTTCCAAAATAATGCAACTCGTACCAGTCCACCTGGACCTGCCTTTGTTTTGGAAGTCCCACTGCGCAACTTGCTCACCAGCATGCGTGACTTTGTACCATGTGACCGGGTCGTGTAAAGGGCCTATTGTCAAGCGTCGCGTTTCACTAGGTTAAAAATTAACATCTCTTGTTCCTAGTTTTAAAGGCACACATTTATTTATTCCTTTCATTATTTGCAAAATCTGGTAATGGGAATATATTCTCATACAAGCTCTTCCTGAACTTCGTTATTTACCAATCAAAATTCACGTTAAACTACAGTAACACCATATATACCTTACAGAATTGACCAGAAGAAAAGCTGAATCAGCTATTTCAGTATTTAAAAACTTACTAATGACACCGGATTTTTGTGGCTATTAGTTGTCAAATTAACAAGAATTAACAAAGTGTAACTCAGGAGAAACTGAAGAAGCACGTTATATCAATGACTGCGTATGTGATTATACAGCGTGCGATGTGTTAGTTTCCGCAGCATTTCCATGTGGCTACCATACTCCATTCAATTTGGTCAGCGGTCATCATGTGGATGCCAGACCCGGAAACTGAAATTCGAGAAAAGGAAACAAATGAAGACGACATATATAACAAGTAATGAGTTACAGCCACGCTTAGTCTCCCCCGGGTGATTATGCCATTTTAATTGTTTTTCTTTTAACCTCCAAGGAAGCTTTTCTTACCTTGCTTAGTAAAATATTGACATTCTTTTATTTTCTTCTGTTTCAAGTCGTTGTGCCGGGTGTTTTTTGCATTCTTCTTATTATTTTTTAAGAAATAAGTTTGGCGTTGTTATTCAGTCAAAATATTTCCCCTTTCCTGATTGGTTGAAACCACACGAATAATTTACCATAACCAGCTGCTGTTGGCCAGTTTGGGAAGAACTTTGTCCTATTGAGCCAATGACGTCAAAAGTGCAGCCCGCTGCAGATTATTGAACCGTCAACCGAGAAACCTGGGGACGAGGTTGTGTTATTTTTGGTGAGCAAAGAACGAAAAGAGAGAGCAAAAGAGTGAAACTCCTTTAAGAACGGGGAAATATTTTGAATGAATAATAGAACAATGATTGAATTCGGCTTTTGTAGGATATGAAGAATTCTACACTGCTTCATTCAGTAATTGCTAATTATACCACTAAGAGAAGTTAACGAAGAGTGCGTTGGGTTACACACAGTAGTACTTCGTTGCAAAAACGGAATGCACACAATAGCGTTTCAGTCGTTGAAAAATGCATATGTTGGGGTCTGTCGGGCCACAAGAATTGTAAACCCTTAAAGACCGCAGGTGCCCATTATGGTGATTTCAACTTTGTGCATAAACTGTGTAAACTAGTTACTCCCCAACATGCTGACCTGCCCACTTTGTCCCACTCCATGTGACCGCTGACCAAAAAGAATTCGGCTCAGTAGACACCATGTTTTCTGGGATTCCTTTGCTCAATACCAAGGAGGTTTCGTTCTTGACGTAATGAAAGTACTTGGAGGAAATTAGCTTCCATGACAGGCCGTGGTTGGTGCTGCGGTAAAAGTTCATTTTACCGTCAACTCCGAACAACATTCCATTCCTGGAATCCAGTGCAATAATACTGACGATGAACTCCTGGATATCTGCAAAAAAGGTCGTCTTATTACACTCTTAAGACAATTTTCGATTAAGATCGTTTCGTCGCAGTTTCTTCTCTGAGAACTTCTTTGTGTTAATGTAGTCATATATTGCCTTGCGTAGCTAGAGGTAGCCTCGCTTTAGTTTTCACGGACAAGTCACGTTGCAATCTCTTCTTTTGGTTTTCTTGTATGTGTGTTTCAAGTTGCTGTTTTAAGTGTTCATAGACAAACTCTCCTCTGCCCCAAAATAAATAAATAAATAAATAAAAGAAGTAAAAAATATTGGCCTGGCTAAAATCTTACTCAAACCGCCAAATCTCTCAATGTCTTGTACGCTAAAGGATATTGCCAAACCATCAAACAATCGAAAAAGTGTAAACTCAATTTAGCTGCGTGCTGATTTCACTAATAATAAGGGACAATTTTCTGGTATTGCTTTTCTTTTACTTTTGGAAAAATGCTTTAATGTGGTTACAAGTATAGCACGAAGTCATCGAAACTCCCTTAAAGGGACACAGTCAGATGGCGCACATGCGCAGTAGCTAATTTGCATTAACGGAGACGCGATAAATACTTTTTTTAACCAGATATGATAAAAATAATATCATAGGATGAGCAAAAGGACACTCAAAAACAGGTTTTTCAGTAAACGATTGAAAATCAAGCAAAAACACTGCAAAAATTGAAGCAGATTTCTATATGAACTCTGATTCCACGTTGGGGTGAACTTTTTTCAAAGTGAGAAAACTAGTGTCCAGGTCAACGCGGTCCCAAAGCTGACTAAGTCTCTTTAACTGGTATGACTATTACGCTACGCGTGTACGCATTGCGAACCTTCCTATTTTACCTACCTCTCCAATCTTGACCATTACCGGAAGAGAAACAGCTGCTCTCGTGTCTATCAAAGTAATAAATAGAGTTGTTCTCTAACACCTTTTTCAAACTCCTTTGTCTTCTTTAGACCTCAACCAGATGGTTTCTACAAGCCCATTAAAACTTGTCATAGTTACCTTTGTTCAGTAAACATGCAAACATAAAACCATCCGGAGTCTGAGTCCAAGAGCACAGCTCTTCTAGAGTATTCTGGGACACCTGCCGATTAGAAAAACAAAAGCGTTTGTCCTACGTTAAATATCACGCCACATAGGCATTGCACTGTACCATTATTATTTGAACTTTAAACTGTCATTTTGCCACAGAGATCTATGTAGATTTACAACAGTGGTGACGAGGATGATAATAATGATGTTTGGGATGGGAATGATGAAGAGGAAATAAGTACGAGGACAAGGATCTGGGCGGATGACTTTCATTATCACAATTATCGTCATCTCGTCATTCTAATTATGGACTTAGTGGTGAAGATGATGACGCGAGGCGATGCTTGTTGATGGTGGTAGTGGTAGTGATGGTGGTAACAGAGATGATGTCGGTCGTCGGTAATGCCGTGTGTTATTGATGAGGACAATGAACATGATTTTGGGGATGCTACGAATGATCACTGGATCATAGCAATGACGATCATCCTCTAAGGAAAAGACTAAATCCCTTGACCTACCGCCATAGGGAGGCAGGGGTTCTGCCATGCAGCCATACAGCTCCGCTCGCATCACTTTAAGAGCTGGAGCGGTGGTTGGAATAAAGCGTACATAACGCGCCGTGATTGGCTCAAGCAATTTCACCACAATTGAGTATTTAGCTTCGTGTCTATCCTTTGGACCTTTTAACTCCTGAAAAAAAACAGAACCATTAAGGTGGCTCGATCAGATTTTTGAGTAGCGACATCGTCAACTGAGTGACTATAGCTCCACCATTATCAATCCAACATAAAATCAAACATTAATGATGTGTTAGAGGAAGACGAAAGTTTCAAAGGGAGTACATTTCACTAAGATCTGAGTTACCATAGCAACGAAATGACGCCATACCCCATTCTACATAAGACCGAATAACTTACCATCAGAGATAACTTCGGAAATACTATGTCAGGATCTCAAACTTGAAATAGTTGTCTTAACTGATGGCAAAGTTTTTAAAAAATCTATAACAGCCTTTTCGAGAAACTTGCGAGGGAAGTTTCAAGGTGTCAAAATTCATTACCAAAACAGAGCGGCTTTAATGTTATTGCAAACTATGTCCACAACACTTGACGACTACGTGGTATTTTGGTCTTGAATGAGTTTAAAACATATAATTACCTCGAGTGAAAATCTCGGAGAAATCCCTCCGTTTGAATTTCAGAAACATTGGCTTGAATATCAACTGGTGTAAACTGTTATTTTGCTTTACATCAAAAATTGTCCCGAAAATTCTTAAATTGAGCGGCAATTAAAAACCACTCAATGAATATTTTTAGACTTGGCCCTCAATGAGATTAATAAATATTCACTCATGTTGTTTGTTGTCTTCCGTATAATTTTCTTTTGTCTCGAATTTTTGTAAGGAAATAGATATAGATACCATATTCTAAGTTGTAGTGAAATTTAACTTTCACAAAACCACAGACACGACGAATGACGTGGCTTCCTGAGGAAGGTGATAATTATAGAGAAAAGTTAGTTTGTATCTTAACCCTGATAACAGTCTTATGCCGATCGAAACTAAACAGCAATAAATTTCCTTGTGCTCTCTGCTTCTCACATAGAAACCCAGCCACACCTGTGATTTTACCCCATAAGTGTCGATATGGGAAGCGAATGGGAAATTTTTAAGACTTTCAGGCCAGGGTCCCGTTTCTCCAAAGACCCGGTAACTTAATGGGCCCGGAATCAGATTTTGAAATCAAATTAAAGCCTCAAGAAAAGTAGGGTGTGTTCTGACCTCTAATAAAGTCCATTTTGTTTCTTTAGCTAATAACTTTACTATACAATTTTCGAACTTTTTGAAACTCCCATCTGGAATGGAAAACAAAAAAGCTTAACGGGCCCGGTAATTACCAGGAGCTTCGAGAAACGGGCCCAGGCCATTTAGAATAGAAGCTGACATAGTCAATCAGAATGCGAAAACCCTGCACATATTCCTATCAACCATTTCGTGGCTACAGTCAAATGTAGTTCCGGGTTCATCGTGGTTTTCTATCGATCGATTTGCTGAATTGAATGTTATATAAACACACGTACATTTGGGATATGGTTCAATCAACTATGAGAGCTAAGAATTGTCCATTTGCTGAAAGACGCATGGAATGAATATTTGCGCAATTGTGGACGGGTGCCAGGTGTCCTAAATCATGATCCAAACTTTTAACCCGGACTCAATATTGACAGTCTTTTACTTCCTCCTACTTCCCTTCGGTTTACCTTAGCTATTCCATTTTCACTATATTCTGTCCACTCAAGGCTATTGTTACTGTATTTAAACTGAAAACTCTCCACATAAAATGGAAACTCTGTACCACTGGACCCTTGAGTGGCCACTCTTGTCACTTTCCGTAACGAACCAAAATCAACCTGAGGAGACAAGAAAACACAAAGCTATCTATCACGAAAAATGTTCACTCAAAAACTGATTTCTTATTTTATTAACATCACTTGCAACTAAGTAATGGGAAGAAGTAAACGACAATGACGATGTTATGAGTCAAGCAAATAATGCTTCGAGTTTGAGGTTAAAAGGCGGAAGGGTACTTGGAAAACGATTGAAAAAAGAGCAAAAGAAAAGAAAAGCAAAACACATAGAAGAAAAGGAAAGAAAACGAATAAAAAGAAAAGGAAGGGGAAAGAAATACAAACCAAAAAGGTTTGTATAACAGCTACAACTTTATTTCTTCGTTCTCCGAGGAAATACGGCGTGAAATCAGTATTCAAATTTCAGAGTCCGTTGACAGTGAGTGCCTGACCTTGTTTCATAAATGTTGAACTGAATACAACACAGAGACATTCGACACTAACTACGAAGAATGAGAGTCTCAACCATGAATGAATTTTGCTGCCGTTATTATTGTTTTGTTCGTTTCTTTGTTTTATTTTTATTTTTTGTTTGTTTGTTTTCACAAATGATATTTCAAAATGATTACCTGAAGATAATCTAGCTCCCCCAATGCAGCCTGCCAGCCGTTAGGGAATTCGTCAACCTCCTTGTTAAGGCGGATATCCCAGGGATTTGACTTAGTGTTGGCCGTGTCTACACTGTGACTGAGAGCTTCATCCGGGATATATCCAGACTCCAGACCCAGAGGGTAGATACAATTCTCTGTAAAAACAACAACAACAGTTACGGATCAAGTTTCAACACAAACAAAGAAAACATTTTCTACAAGCTTTCTTTCCGAGAGTAAAGGAATCATCATGGTTTATCAGGGCAAGAACGCAACTATTATATAGGTTCAGAAGTATATCACCCGTAGATTCCACTGACTGAAATAGAACCTGCACCGAGATTTTTGTCAAATTTTGTATATTGACTGTTTATCTTATAGGAACTTAAATTTTGAAATGAAAATGAGAGGTCCCCATGTTCGTCTAGGAGCAACAGAGCCTCGTTTTTACCCAATAAATCATGACAGAAGCATATGCTTCTGATCATGATTATAGTCATGCTTCCTAGGTAAATTCAAGTTTCCGACGATTGTGTCTTGTTCTACACTGAGAACTGGTCCATATTTATTTTACATGGAGAAATTTATTACTCAATTCAAAACAAAAGAAAAAAATGCTAGGTCACCATACTCGTTTTCGAGAAAATAACATTTTCTCTATGGCGAGTTCCAGCCGTAAGGAGAAAGCCGCCATTTTAATGCGCGCGCGCTGATTTGGCGTCAAGTAAGATCTGTAAAACCAAACCAATTGTCACTTGCTTGAACACATTTTCCCGCGCGCTTCGTTGGTCGGCTACATGAATTTGCTTTGCAATTTGATTGGTTCTAGATTATCCAGAGTGGTTCATTACTTTGACAATCCAACCGACACCTGTAAACTGGCGATGTTTACCATCTTATTGTCTCCATATTATCAATCTCAAGCTAAGTGAGTATTGAAACATCAAGAAAAGAACTCTTTTTCTTTCTTATTAGCTTCCAAACTATGTTAGCCCGGGTATCTCAGTCGGTAGAGCATCAGACGTTTAATCTGAGGGTCACGGGTTCAGGTCCCATATCGGGCGCGCTAAACGTTTTTTCACTTCCTCCAGGATAGTTCTTTTTAAAAAAAACCCGAACGTTTGGTCTTATTTATATGTAATGTTTTTCACTACAGTTTGAGTGGTATATCCTCTTACGTTAGGGTGGAAAAGACTTTAGATGTTTTTCGTAGCCCGTGTTAAAAGAGGCGTGGGCGCGACTTCGATAGAAGAAAATTATGGACTGGAAAAGAAAAAATTCTCCCCGGCGGGGAATCGAACCCCGGTCTCCCGCGTGACAGGCGGGGATACCCACCACTATACTACTACACTACACTATACTAAAGTAAGAACAAATCAACAGTGTTTTATTAAGCTCCCGAAGGTGGGTGTTCAACAATGCACTTTTTTCTGGTTTGGTAGTTTTTAATTGAATGTCGAAAGTAATTCACATTTTCATGGATTATAACGCTAAGCGACAAGCTTAAATAAACTCGTGTCACTTTGTCATCCAATAAGATGTGTAAAACCAAACCAATCGTCACTTACTTGCACACTTTTTCCCTGGTTTCGTGTCGGCTACATGAATTTGTTTCTATGACACAGCAGTGACAATGTAACCGTCGACAGTTTAAATCTAGCGATGTCTGCAATTTTATTGTCTGCATAAATTAATAAAACTTGCTAAATTAAGTATTTAGATATGAAAGCAAAGAATGGTTTTCTCAGTATTTAACAATTAGATTATGAGCTCGAGATTTCTGATGAGGCAATGCAACCGAGAATTTTACGCGGTAAAAAGGAAACATTTTAGAAACAAATCAACAATGCTTCACGATAAAGCTCCCGAAAGTGAGTGTAAAAATGATCAAAAATAAGACACAAACAGCAGTGATAAACATATTGAACTTGTTCATTTTGACTTGACGTTTCGTATGTACCCTACATACATTTTCAAAAGTAACCGTTGAAATTTAAAACAGCTATTTATATATAACAAAGCGGGTAAGGGGACTGGAACCTAGATTAAGCAAATACTTAACAGTAAAATATAAAATATATATTAAAAAAATAACAGATTAATAAAGCAACAGCCTTTCACTTCCGACGTTGACGTTGAAAGCTGGTTGAAGTTCTTGAATAAATAACATCTCTTTTATCTTACAATGATAGTCTGTTTTGCCCTTCGCTAAAATGTCAAAATGATCCCACTTGATGTTATGTCCAGTGGCCTTGACGTGGTCAGCAATAGCTGAAGCATTGTCATTTTTAGCGAGGGCCTTAAAATGTTCGGTTTTTCTATCGTGAAGCCGTCGTTTAGTTTTACCGATGTAAAAACCATTACAATCCCAGCAATTTGCTCTGTAAATAACTCTGGATTGTTGTGAACGATTAATACGGTCTTTGTAAGGAAAGAAAGATTTTATACATCGAGTGCTCTGAAAAACAATCTTAAGGTTAACACAAGAGTAGAATTTGTACACACAAGATTTCAGGCGTTTAGCGACTTGGTTGCTTTGCAAACCTAAGTAGGGAAGTAGGACAATGACATCTTTCTTGGGAACAGTAGACACAGGTGTGCTATGATGGTGTTGTCTGTTTTTGTTCAAAACATCGTTGATATGATAGTTGATTATGCCTTGTGGGTAGCCGTTCTGAAGAAGGAGTTTTCGAAGATCATTGAGGGCAGATTGTAGGAAGGAGCCAGATGAACAAAGACGGTAGTAGCGATAAGTAAGGGAGCGGATGAGGTTTATTTTGTACTTTCGTGGAGTGAAGGAATCCCATTTCGTGTAGAGACCTGTGAAAGTTTTCTTTCGGTAGATGGATGTCATGAAAGTGTTGTTTTGATTACGTGTGACAAGAATATCCAAAAACGGAATTGCATTGTTCTGTTCAAATTCAATGACGGTATTGTGGAAAAACAGTTTGCTACTCATTTGTTTCTTCCACTGTAGCTTAGCAAGAAATACTACTCAAATAATGGTGATTAATATTACAATAAAACCAAACATTCGTTTTTTCGAAAAACGTTTTTCAGGTTGCAATTCTATATTGATCCTGAGTCCAAATTCCATCACGAAAAGAGAAGTGAAATTTTGTGAAAAAAAGGTTAGCGCGCCCGATATGGGACTTGAACCCATGACCCTCAGATTAAAAGTCTGATGCTCTACCGACTGAGCTAACCGGGCTCACATATATAAAATGCCAATAAAAAAGATAAAATGTTCTTTTCTCGATGTTAAAATACTCACTTAACTTGAGATTGTTAATATGGAGACAATAATATAAGATCGCAGAAAATCAAATCACCAGTTTTGAAAACTCGGTTGCATTATCAAAGTAATCACTCTGGATAATCTAGTAAACACATGAACAGTTCAAAACTCATAGTAAATATATGGAGCCGACGCTTGAAGCAATTCACGATTGGTCAGTTTGGTTTTACTTCTTATTGGATGATAAAGAGATGACGCGAGCAGTATGTTAAGCCAGTCGCTGAGAGTCCTGGTAATGCGCATAAAATCCAGAAAATGAGAATGAAAATTTCTTTCGAAATGCACTCAAGTGAAAACATGGGTTCAAGTCCCATATCGGGCGCGCTAACTGTCTTTTCACAATATTTTACTTCTTCTCTTTTTGTGATGGAGCTATGACTCAGGATCAACACAGGATTGCAACCTAAAAGTAGTTTTTTTTTTTTTTTTTAAAAAAACAACAAATGTTTGGTTTTATTGTAATGTTTATCACCACGTCACAGTTTCAGCGGTTTTTCTTGTTAAGCTACAGTGGCAATGAAAAGAATATTTCAATTTAGATGTTTTTCGTGGCCTGTGTGCAGCTGCCTTAATTAAAAGGTGTACCAGTAATTTTTACCTTGAACATGCGTCTCTAAAAGAAAATAGTACTAAAACGAAAATCGATAAAAGATGGCACTTAAGAATCATGTACGAAATATCGGCACTGTGTTACTAAGGAATGAGTGACAATGGCTAGCTAACAAATAATTTTATAATTTTGAAAGAATTAAACCAATTAATTAATGTTTAATTCGTGGCGACTTCGACAGAAGAAAACTATGGACGGGAAAAAAAATTCTCCCCGGCAGGGAATCGAACCCTGGTCTCCGCGTGATAGGCGGGGACATTCACCACTATACTATTGAGGAGTTGACAGTAAATTGAAAATATTTCAAATACAAATCAACAGTGCTTTATTAAGCTCCCGAAAGTGGGTGTTACACCACAATAATTCCTTTACTTTTTGTTTCTATGACTTAACACTGACAATTTAACCGCTGACAGTTAAAATCTGGCGATGTCTACAAGTTTATTGTCTCCATAAAATAATAAAACTTGCTAAAGTTTGTATTTAGACATGGAAGCAAAGAATGGTTTTCTATTTAACAACTAGATTATGAGCCCGATATTTCTATGAGGTGGTAGTTGATGAGGCAATGCAACCAAGGATTTAACGCGGTAAAAAGGAAACATTTTCGAAACAAATCAACAATCCTTCACGATACGAAGCTTCCGAAAGTGAGTGTAAAACTTTTCACCTTTTCTGGTATGGCGGTCAAAATAAATACCATTTTCATTTTCTGGGTTTGTGCATCACCAGGACGCTCAGCGACTGGCTTAAATTAAGCTCGCGTCACCTCTTTATTATCCAATAAGAAGTAAAACCAACTGAACCAATCGTGACTTGCTTACACGCGTTTTCCCGGGCTTTACGTCGGCTCCATGTATTTACTATGAGTTTTAATCTGTTGATATGTTTACTAGATTATCCAGAGTGATTACTTTGACAATGCAACCGACACTTGAAAACTGCATGGTCATGTCTACCATCTTATTGTCTCCATGTTACCAATCTCAAGCTAAGTGGGTACTGAATCATTTCTGAAAAGAACAATATTTCTTTCTCATTAGCATCCAAAGCGTGTGAGTCCGGTTAACTCAGTCGGTAGAGCATCAGACTTTTAATCTGAGGGTCATGGGTTCAAGTCCCGTATCGAGCGCGCGAACTGTTTTTCCACAATACTTTACTTTTTCTCTTTTCGTGATGGAACTGTGACTCAGGATCAGTACAGGACTGAAACCTAAAAATAGTTTTTTTTTTCCAAAAAGCGAATGTTTCAATTGGTTTTATTATAAGGTTTATCACCATTGTTTGAGTGGTATTCCTTGTTAAGCTACGGTGCCAAATAAAAAGAGAAGTTCAGAATTTAGATGTTTTTCGTAGCCTGTGTACAGCTGCCTTAATTATAAGGTGTGGCCGTTATTTTTACCTCGCTGATGTGTCTCTAATATAAAATAGTACTAAAACGTAAAACGACAAAAATCAATGAGATTTTTGTCAAACATTACCTATTGATTGTTTATATTATAGGAAATTAAATTTTGAAATAAAAAGGAGGGGACCCCATGTTCGATTAGGAAGAACAACACCTTGTTTATACCCTATGAATCCTTGTAATAGCACCATGATTACAGTCATGATTGCTTGGTAAATTCAAGTTTCTGAGGGTTGTGTCTTGTTCTACACTGAGAATTGGTCCATATTTATTTTACATGGAGAAAATGATTATTCAATTCAAAACAGAAGAAAAAAAATGACATGTTACCGTATTCATTTCCGAGAAAAAGACATTTTACTTCTATGGCGAGGTCCAGCCGTAAAGAGAAAGCCGCCATTTTTTGATGCGCGCGCACTGATCTCGCGGTAAATTATGCACTGTTGTGAAGCGCAATGCAACACTGGGGAAAGACTAAAACGCTTCTGGGTGATATGCTTGTGATATGTTTTATGAAGCTCCCTCTCCTAGGGTGAAGGAATCACCAACGTTTAGTTGTTGACGGAATGCCATGTTACACCTGAAACAAATATGAAAAACTGAAGAACTTAAAGGGGCATTGTCACGGTATTTGGCAACTTTATAAAAAGCTAGAAGGTGCCTTCGCATCAATTGAATTCCAAAACTAATGATCTAGTTTTGTTATTGGAGACTATTTTAAGGTACTGAAACTCTTTCCTGTCGCCTGTCGCTACGGATGGCATGGATGGAAATGGATTGAAATTTGAAAAAATTGGCCAATTTTTTCAAGTTTTGATGCCACAAGTTCCAAAAATCCTCAAAAGATTTATTATGCTTAGCCCCTCTATGATAAAATTCGTTTGATATCTTCGTCGTAGCTTTACAGAAGCTTTTTGTTTATGATTAAAGCCTTAAAGTAATGATTTCAGCACAGAATTGACCTAAAACAGCAAAATCCTCGTGACAATGCCCCTTTAAGAGGGACGTACGGGTTAATGATTCGAATTCGTTTAATTACTTCTTGCTTCTCGAGATCAATAGAGATATTTTATACTTCATTACATTTCTCCATTGCACTTACCAGGGGAACCTTCTAAAGAACAGCCAAACACCTCAAACCGCATACAAATGAGTTTCTCCCAAGCTAGTGGCCTTAAACGAATGCTGTAGGCCTCGATTTCATTACTAAGCAGATGGAAGGCTGGGGCTGAGTTGTCATAATTACCAGAGAATTCCTACGGCAATAGAAAATAATTAACTTGAAACATCTGTAAGTACCATGCCTTTCACAGTCAAGTTTCCTGCAATTCAAAGGTACTTCGACAAAATAGCTGAAAATGCCTTGAGTGAGTCCCTTAAAAATAACCTTGGTTTTAGTTGAACGGCATTTAATTGAAAACCTTTCTGTAATCACATAGTTACCTTTACAGCTCCGTTTTCCATGTAGTCGTGCCATATCAATTCATCATTACTAAACTGTAACAGATATTTCGTTATCCAATGTTGTTTCTGGCTTCTACCGTAAGTCAAGATTCCAGTCACACATGTTTTCCTCGTGAAATCCAGCTGAATGTGTTGTTGATCGTTTGTGGTAAAAGCGCACCATGCGTCATAACCAGGACCTTGGACAGCAATGAGAAATTCAATAGCATCCATTAGAATTTTTCTGCTTCTCTTTTAAAATAATAATAATAAATTATAATGTTTAAAGAGGAAGCCGTATCGTCCCGAAACTGAACCCGGAAGACATGGGACGGAGGCAAACGCTCTCACAACTGTAACATCCCTGCTCCCTTCTTCCAGTCTTGTATCGAGCTTTCCAGTCTCTGAAAATTGTTTTTTGTCTATTTTCTTAAAATGAGTTACCAGTCCATCACAGGATTATCTGATCCCCATTCGCCGAAATTGAATATAGCGAACAGTCTCGCCCCCTATCCCCTCCTCCCCCCACCCACAGCCATGGCTAGAACCCAATGCTCCTGAGTCTAGCGCGAGTGCTAATAATGAAGGTACTTCACCATCACCCCATCGTAAACTAATGGAGTGTATTAATTTCACTGATTTATTCTTCTGTTATCTATTATGACCGCTAATAAGCAAATAAAACGTCTAAAAGGCGAGCAAGGAAGTAGCAAAAATATAAAAGAAGTGTAAAGGAAAATACTGGCCAACAATTTATGAATTAAAGATGCGATATTTTAGTTTTTACTACAATGGAGACAATGGATCGGAGTCAAAGTGGTCGAGTGGTTTAGGGCGCAAGTTTTGTAATCTGGAGGTCCCGGGTTCAAGGCCTCCACCCTGCCATCAGCGGCATTTGTTTCTCAGCAGTCCCGGGTTCAAATCCTTGAACACGGTTTGTAAATAGCCAACTGGTCTGCCTCTTGCCAGTTGGGAGTTTTGACTAAGTTACGTTTATTTGAAATATTTGTTCCCTTTGTTTCAGTGGCATGCCTATGAACTTGCTAAGCTTAATGCTTGTATAGCTCAGTGCATGACTACTATGAATAAGACTTAGATTAGATTACAGTACATTTAGTCTCATGCATGTCGTATCGTGAGTACCGTTATATCGTAGAATTAACAGTAAAAATTTTTAATTTTTTTTTCATTATGATATTAAGATTGTTACGTCTTCATTCTCTATTTGCTTACTTGGTCGCGCTTGATATGGCTGTGAATCTGAGTATGTAGAAGAAGCTGTCAGTTGGTAATCTTTGATCTCACCAGACGCCATTCCCAGAGCGGAGGAACATCCTAAAAACACGAGTTTGCCCCGAGTTAATCCTTGCGTTAGTCCCTGACCAAAAGGGAAATGTTTGGCCACTAAACAAGATCAAACATTGTTTGGAGAACCAACATTTTTCCATTTGGACATCTTGTTGGATCATGTATGATAGTGTTTCAGATCGTGTTTGATATTATTTGAACGTCGAAAAAACACTTTATCTAACATTGGACGATTTGGACGGTGACTAAGTCTCTTTGGTGTAGTTTGGCCACTCAGTACAACTTCCACACGTTTGGTCACCAAACAATATTTGATCGTGTTTGGAGGCCAAACATTTCCAGTTAGGATGGGGCTTAACTTTGGGATGGTTTTCGCTTGAGAGTCGAATTTAATTCGCGTTACTTTGATTTTACATTACTGCGCTAAGTGATTGGCTTAAAAAAAACTCCCTCCACTTTGTCTTCCAATCACTCGATTCGCTCACGTTTTCCCGCTCTTCGCGTCAACTACATGTATCACATGAAAGTTATCAGTGTTTTGATTGGTTCGATGGATTTTCTGCATCCTTTGTGATTTGGTTAATTTTGGTTTTACGCCGGATGCTCAATCGCGTTCTAAATCTTATTGCTGGTATAGTTGGGATATTGATGTACTGTGTTGTTATAATATTGACCGCGCAATATTCAAATCGACATTCCTACCAGGTATCTCGATGTCAATAGCAACTGTCTGTAGAGGACTGGAAAAGGGAGCTCCCTTGGTTATCACGTCACCATCTTCGCTGTAATCCTTGTAGTACAACAGTTGAACTGGAGTCACAATATGGTGCCTACCACTCTTCAGTGAGTTTTCGCTGTCAAATATGACACTGAAGTTAAAAGTAACTTCTTCCGACCACAGAATTTGATCAATCTAAAAAAGCAAAAAGTTCAAACGAGATTGAAGTTAAACTCTCAATAATAACATTAACTGTAACTTCGAGAAGTGGTTAATTATATTCCCTTAGAAATTTGGCAGCAATGACATATCTAACAAACAAGTCCTTTCCTCTCGCGAAAATTCCCTCGCGGCCTCGCCTAATTAAGGCGGCGAAATACGAGATACAAAAACCCTCAACTTGTCGCGCAACATTGTTGCGTTGCAAGTTTTCGTCCATGTTTCCCGTTTTTCACCTTGCGTGCTCAACTTGATCCGCAACAAAAACATTTGTTGCGGGTCGAAGAAATGCGGCGCCCTGATTGGTTGATTTCCTGGGCACGAGCAAATTTGTTGCGCGACAAGTTGCGAGTTTGATGAAAAACGAGCAACAAAGCCAAAATTTGTTGCTCAAAGTAGACCCGCGCTCTACTTTTCGCAACAACTTTCTTCAACCTGCAACAAATGTTTTTGTTGCGCGACAAGTTGAGCACGCAAGGTGAAAAACGGGAAACATCGACTAAAACTTGCAACGCAACAATGTTGCGCGACAAGTTGAGGGTTTTTGTATCTCGTATTTCGCCGCCTTAAGCGTCCGCAGTTCTGCCTCTGAAACAAACAAAGCAATCACGAGAGGAATCCTGCCAACTACTCAGTCTAAATTTAAATGTTCGGTATGTTTTGGTGACTTTGCTACCAATGTTGCGATATCTTTTAGTCAAAAAAGTGTAGAGTGAAATGTCCTTACCATGAACGTGACGCTATCTCCTTTCTGGTCAGTTCTAAAAGAGGTTGTGATCAAGGATGGCGTGACATCACTGATCTTGATAAATGGCGTCAGCATCCAAGTGACGTGAACACCGCGTGCATGTGCCTTGGACTCAGAGGAGTGTATCAAGGTGAAGCCGTATTGATATTCTGACCTACCGAAAAAGCAGAGTGAAAGAGTTCAAGCATTTCCTCTAGCTTTGTTATGATTTCAAGCGATTTTCAGACCCGACTTCATATCGCAAAAGCTTATAAAGGATTGAAGTTGACTCGATCCCAGGTCCTTGCTCACCCTCACCATAGTTTCGTCTCGGTTCAAAAGCACGTGAAAAACAAGCACTCAGCCTATATCCGGCCATCTTGACATCACGCTTGACCAACTACGATACGTATTGCCCAAATAGAAAATGAAGGTAAGACAGCTAATCTTCACGCGCGTGCCACGTCATTTTCAAGCGCGCGCACGGAGTCTAAAACTCAACAAAATATAGGGCTGATGACCTTTGCGTTAACTTTGTGTGCGAATATTTTTGTTGGATGCTCGCTGACCCCCACTTTTTTTTCGGCAGATCACTTCCTTTTCTGATTCTTTCCATTATACTAAAAAACAAAAAAAAATCTGTTCGTGGGAAGTTTTAATTATTTCTCATATACTATTCAAATAGGGCCGAATTGGTACGTGGATACAGGTGTGCGTAACTTAGAAGTTGTAATTTTTAAGGCTAATTCTAGCTGATTTAATGACATATGCAGCAAAGATCTATCAAATAGGCCTATGTATGCTGTATTAAACACACATAACTTAGATATGATTCTTCAACTTAAATATATGCCGATAGTAATGAATCCGGCCAGAATCGCCTCGAATGACTGGAAATCCTAGCCGGAAACGCTATGGTCTGAGCTACGCCTTATCTTCAAAACGAGTTCGGGGACCCCCGATTTTTTTTACGTTTTTAATCTAATCTTATCATTTTCTACCTCCAGTCAAAGTTTTAAAAAAATCTGTGCGTGGGAAGTTTTTGGGCGCGAACGTCCTTAAGTTAAGGTAGTCCCTTGCAAGTTATTTTTAGATCATTCCCAGTCCCGGAAATCCCAAGAGTATCTAGAAATAGCCAATCATGTAACCCAAATTTTGCGCATGTGGACGACGCAATCAGCTTTACACTAGCTAGTTTTCATACTCTACGAAAACTTCCACAGAAGCCAAATAGTAACGTTATTCGCGGAAGAACTGAGCGCCATGGCTAAAGATGATTCCTAATTTAACTAGCATCGCTACAAACTTAAATGCTAACGTATATCTTGGACTAACCCGTGTGTCAAAATCATACTGTTGTTGAGGAAATGAGTGACTGTCATATCAAGATGGGGATTTGCCTAAAACAAAAAATATTCGACAGTATGCGATTATGAGTGTTCATTTAAAGCATACAAGAGTTGGGTGAGCAGAAATTATGATCGGCTCCAAGGATATTTTTTGTACACACATAGAGATTTCAAAGACAAAAGACGTTATTATCAGCCAATGAAAAACTAGTATTAACGAATAAGGCACCGCCTTACATTAATAGATCTTCGTAGTCTTTGATCATGATGTCCCTCGCTACAAACTGCAAGAAAGAAAAATAAAATAATTGCTGTTCAAAGCAGCTGTGTCAATACAAAAGCCTAAGTGCCTCGGCAAGGTGCACAGGAAAATGGTTGTTACTAGATATATGACAAGAATAACTGAAAATCAGAGCTGCCCAGGAAAAGAAAGTCGTTTAGAAAGAGCGAACAAACTCACTGCACTTGAAGTTTTTGGTTCTATACTCAGACTACATGTAGTTTAGAAAAAAATAAACGGAAGAAACTAGTGCAGCATGACACATTGTTCCGGAACACGGAATGCATTTTGTATATACAACATTGTGAAGTGTGAAACGTGAAACTCAAAAACGTGAAACTCGAAACTTTTCGATAGTGCTTAGGATGGTATGTTAGTAAGCAAGATAACTCGGTTGCAGTTCAAAATTTAAAGCTGCCGGGCGTTTCGGATCGGCAGAGAAGTTGATGAATATCTGATCAAGGAGGCTGAAGAAACTGACACGCCACGGTTATAATTTTATAATTTCTTGACTATGACCCCTGAAACGCTTAAAGCAGATCTTGAGAATTTATAGCAAATCTTGATCAAGTTCGTTTTTGTTTTAATTAAGACGCATAGCACAACCATGTTTATAAACCGGTCGGAGCCTCTGACCAGTTTATAAACATGGTGAATAGATCAATGAAGTCAGGTTTGTAAACAAAATTGTAAAATTACTAAAAAGCTGGAGTCATTTTAATTTCGTAGTTTCATTTTTATCTACATAAAACCAAGAAATTGGAATATTTTTGAAGATATTGACAACTCTTCTCCCATCTGTTAATATCACTAATCGAACTTCTGTAAAGCCAAGTTTTGAAGACCCTCGTTTAAAATGAAATTTTAAAGTTTAAAGTTCATGTATTGCTTTACACTCTTTTTCGATAATTCTTTACCTGATATCTATCTGTTAATATCACTAATCGAACTTCTGTAAAACCAAGTTTTAAAGACCCTCGTTTAAAATGAAATTTTAAAGTTTAAAGTTCATGTATTGCTTTACGCTCGCTTTCGATAATTCTTTACCTGATTGAAGCAGTCTTAAAAACAGGACAACACTGAGAAGCACTTCTGCTTTCATCATAAAACGTTTCTCCATCTCTTCGTGTTCGTCACCGCGAAACACTTCCCGTTGACGACTACAGCTTAGCAATGAAATACTTTCTTAATAACATGTTGTAAGACAAAATAAGATTTTTGTCACTGAAGCGTGGCCCAAATAATTGTGTCCCGAACAATTTATAACAACTATAACAATAAAAAACAATTAAAAGATAGCATTTATACAATCTTTTGTCAACTTAGCGTAAAATATTTATCGTGTGAAGGTATTTCAAGGTATTGATAATTATTTCTATTTGTTCTTATTATCCACCTGCACTTCGCAGAGTACAAATAACGCTTAGGACGAGTACAAATATCACGCGCTATTTGTACTCCAGAGGACCGATTTTTAGGTTTCCTGCCGTTGACCAATCAGTTAGCTGGATTTCTCGCGCCAATTCCGTTCCGCTTCGCATACTTCTGTCACGCATTCCCTGAAAATAAATATCCAACAAATTCGCTCGCACGAACATACCAATTTGGCGTGTTGGATAATAAATCTCTTATTAGACGTTTTCAGGAGCTCCTGACGTTTTGTTGTGTAGTAGCGCTGAGTATTTTCACTCGTTGTTTGTATTTTGACTCGCCCTACGGGCTCGCCAAAATACGGCACAACTCGTAAAAACACTCAGCGACACTACGCAACAAAACGTCTAATAAGATATATATACCGCATTGCATTCAGATCTAAATAATACTCTGTTACTGAAAGGTAGGATGTTTATAGAAACTAGTTTAGTAAATCTTTGCTTATTTCGTGGCAAATGAAATTTCTGACTTCAAAAGTTTAAATAACTACTGGCTAATGCAAATGCAGATGAAAAATAGACAAAATTTTGTAGCAAAAACACCAATTAAAGGTGTTAATCGTTTTCAAATCATTAACAAAATCTGAACTTTCAGTCAATGTAATTTTAATTCATTTTACAACACCCCGCCTGGCCAATCAGAGGTCTTGAAATAAATGTTATAAATAACTTATTGCTTTAAGACAATAAAATCACAATGAAACTATGGACTCAGTTCTGTGTCTAAAATCAAGATTATGAAAACATTTTTACCATGAAGAGAAAGAAACCTCGACATTTCCCGGCACGGTATTTATTAAAACAACCATGCTCAATTCAGTTGGAAAGCCGCGAATTTGATTGGTTCTGCCATCAGTGTCAATGCCTCCCTCATGCAGATGATTGCGTGCAAGTTGAGAATTTAAGTCTACTATGACACTGCGTTGTAGTCTGCCTTGTTGCCCAGTCGCTCGTAGAAAATATTCGCTCCTGATTGTCTAAATAGACCAATTGATCATCATGATTTAGCTCTTATTGACTGAGCAGGAGGTCTGTATGGGAGAATCTTGACCGGGGTCGTAAGTACAGACCGAACGCAGTCAGTGAGTTCCGTACGCACGACAGAGGTCAAGATTCTACTATACAGACCAACTTAGCTCGGTTAACAAGATGTTTACAGTCAAACCGGATGTCCTTTTGATGGGAACTTTGCAAACTTCCGCCGGAACATTGGTATTTTGGTTGGCGGTTTGAGTCGAGCAAGTTGCTCAGTTCATTTGGTACCTGATGGCGAGAACTCGTTGAGATTTTCCAAAACCGTTTTAAGTGTTAATTCAGTATTTTGAAGACAGGTTTGCGCTTGAGTTTTAACGTGTGGATGAGCCACTGCATAAGCAACCACACGTTGTACCAAGATATTCTCGATCGCGTGAAAGAATCTGTACAGTTTGCTGCCGTTGCGTTGAAATGTAAATTAAAGAAGTCACTATTGTTGCTAATTCGTTGGCTATCGAAACTCAAAGGAACCATAAGTTACGTGCTTGCTTTGTAAAATTATATGGAAACGACAGGACTGCAACTGTTGCGTTTATATGTCCGTAAACACACAAAACTTCAAGTTTGTTTAATAACTACTTAATAACCGAGAGTGAGGTCGTTACGGGAAAATCTCAAACTGAGGCCTTGCCGTATTGACCGAGCGATAGCGAGGTCAATACGGTAGGCCGAGGTTTGAGATTTTCCCGTAACGACCGAACGGTCGAGGTTATTAAGTTGTTTATTATATGGCTAAACGGTTCTAAAGAAAGAAAACAACCTAAATTCAAGAGGAAGTCGTTACTTCACATCCGGTGATGCGCGCGCTTATCTATTCATTCATCTTTCCAAACCGTCACACCGGCTGCACAACAGAATTCAGCGAACTATTTCGCGTACTCCGTCAGGAATATATTTATTTTTGGAAAACAATGATCAATACGGCCGCAAAAAGTATTTTAGTACCGTTGTGCTACTGTACGACGAGAGAATTTTCATTGACATTCTCAAGAATCAACCGTCAAATGTCAATTCCTACAGAAAAGTGCTTCAAACTTGCTCAAAAGCCGTGTGGCCGTGCGGGTAAAAGAAAATACAATTTAAACGGAATCAGCACTAGTCTTCGTCGTCACTTTGGATGAAAACTCTTCGCCTTTTCTGAGGTTCCTGGATTATATTTACTGGCCCGTTAAAGTTCTTGAACTGGCGCTCAGAGATGCTGCGAATGTCCACACCGGAAAAAAATCGCTCAGCTGTTTTAAATCTGATGGTCCTTGAAGATGTTTAAACTGGCTTGCGATACAGCAAGAAAATTTGTTAATGTGACTGCTGTACTGCTCTTGTGTCACCAATTGCCTTTTGAATGGTGAAAGGACAGTGAAAGGAGACCTTCCTTCGAAAAGGAACCTCTAGCTTATGTACATGTATACTTCGCTGCAAGCCCGACAGGGTGTCAGCTTCATTCATAATCGTCGCCATCCGTTTTCCGATATCTATTAAAAAACTTTCCCAATAAGTGGTTAAGGACAGCAGCCGGTAAGTCCAAAACTTCTACTATGCTTCCTTTGTTTATCGACGAGAAATATCGCTGAAATGTTTTCATTTCACTGGCAGTTTTCCTTTCCTTTCGTGGTTTTGCTCTTTAATGTATGAACATTTCAATTCCTTCCTGCCCAATTAACTCGTTCGCAATTTGCCGATGTAACTTCATTTTTCCTTAAAATAGTAATATAATTAACTCTCTGAATGTTAATCGTCACTCATCGTCTTGTATCACAACGATTTTCAGTGTAAATAAAGCAAATGTGGTCTAGCTTTGGATAACCTTTCGTGTTTTTTCCTCTCCGCCTAATTTGCATAATCCGTAATCGGCCCGTGGGCATTACGGGAGAATAATGCCCTGGCGTGAAGCTGCACTTAGCCAATCAGAGCGCGCGTTATATCGGCTACAAACACTAGCCATATAATAATATTAGATACCGTTTGAGGCGATAATCCAACTTCTTCCGCGTTTTGTGCCTGTTTTGAACTGACCACACGTCCGGCCACAGGGCAGTCCTTTTCAAGCCTCGTAATACGATTATAATGCATGTTAGCCATCATAAGCCACAGTAAGAATTTCGAGTCGCAAACTGCTTTTCAAATGATTTTTGAAAACGGCACGAAAGCGATAGCAACTTGCTCGCGCGCTCAACTCAAACTGTCAATCAAATACCAATGTTGCGGCGGAAGTTTCCAAAGTTCCCATCAAAAGAACATCCGGTTTGACTGTAATATATGACAAAAACAAGAACAATTTAATTCTTTTAATGCAACTGGTTTGTACTAACTGGCATTTTGCTTGCGAACGGCGAGGACCGAATTTAATACTTCCGGTCAAAGTTTGCTCGTCCTCTTTACTTTCATTTTTTCTCATCAGCTTTTTGGCACTTACAGAAAAAAATATTGTTAGATGAAAACAGTCAATGATTTTGCATTTTAGTTTGCAACTTTTTCGCTTTAAAACATTACCGGTATAAATGTCGGTCTAGATGGACAAATCTAGACCACAGTCAATACCCATTTCAGCCAATCAAATTCATCCCAATCCTAGTGAGAGAGAGCCACATGATAAGGCGACATACGGCAAGCATTTCATCAGATACACTGGGCCAAAGTTATGGAGTCTAATACCTAAAAATATAAGAGACCTTGCTACACTGGGGAGCTTAACAAACCACAACAGCGACGCCGAAAACAACGTCGATTAAAGAATGATTTTATATTTTAGCTGCGAATCTCGCGATACATTAAATTCATTTACTTTGTTTATCACTGTCAAAGCTATCACGAAACTGAATCTAGGACACAACGATAAATTCGAAATAAAGATTTAAAAAGTCAGCCGTCGGGGGCTCACGCTCTACAGACAACGCAGAATTTGGTCATTTCACGTTGTTGTTCTGCAGAGGACGGCAAAGAAATGTACAAAGAAGCATAACGCACGTGCACAGCTATTTTTTCTGCTCATTTAGCGACGTTGCCGTTGTCGTCATAGCTTTCTTAAAATCCCTTTTGTGTTCATCTTTGTTCTTCATGAAAGCCCCTTTTAGCCATGAATCACCGTAAATTCTAAATATAAATTGCCGACCTTGTAACGTTTGCAATGGGCAAGTGTTAAGGAGGGCAAGATAATTTTTGCACAACGCAAAAAAGACTTCAACATAACTGATGTCTTGCTTTCCATAAAATGTCTCTTCAAGTATTTTTTTTCTCATCAGTACAAGCGTGTTGTATATATGTAGTATGGGAGAAGCCAGAAAGTTACAAGCCAAATAGAGTTCTGTTCACTTCCACATTCACATCTATTGAGTAATACAGTTTGGCCTCGCCAGCCTTCTCAATAGAGCCACTAGAATGCGAAGAGTAAATCAACTCCGTGTTATGGCTATGTTGATACCGCGCTATATAGTCATGTACAAGCCACGAGTAGCCTCTAACCTCCCTACTGAGACTTTGATCGCACGCTTGTCTTGATATCCACAATATTTTCTCTTTCGCTGCCCAAAATAAGTATAAAATGCTAAACTGGTCAGCTTTTCGTTCCTTTATTTTGTTGATTGCGTTCCTTGTCAGGGCCGTAGCCAGAAACAAACATATGACTGAGGCGATCGGCGGTCCATGGTTGAGTTCTCTTCCTAGGTATTTAGAGTGTTTATGATGACAGCAAAAGCGAAAGAAATGACTGAGGTAAGTGCCTCGGTTGGCCTGTTACTACAATGAGCCCGGGGGGAGAGGGGGGTACTCCCTATAATGGCTCCTATACGGGGAGGCTCCGCCCGAAAGGGGTGCCTTTTTCAGACTTCAGGTATATAAAAGGGTAGGGATTTCACAAGTAGAGGTATATAAAGGGGTAGGGCAATCGGTCATTTAGGCATTTAAAAGGGCCTTTAATTATAATATTTTGAATAGACTGTATCAGCTGTATCAGTTTATTTATTAAGCACTACATGAAATTGAGAACAAGACTTCCTAAAGAAGGTATGTGAAAGGGGTACTTTTTTCAATAAAAGGTATATAAAAGGGGTACCTTTTCTGCCAAAATGGTATATAAAAGGGTAAGGGGTTGAACCTCGGGGCGGAGCCTCCCCGTATTAAACTTTGTTCTATGCAGTCGAAGAAATAGAAAAATCAACATTATTTTGGGTTAAGAGAGGAAATGTGAACATGAAGCTCCAAAATCTAATTTTACTACCAAGTCTCTCGACACTTTTGTCCCACATTGTAGCTATGGCCCTGCTTGTAATAGCCTGCGTAGCTGGCGATGCCCTGTTGGGCTTTAGTACCAGAACAGACTGTAAACGGCGCCTAATTCAATGGAAGCATCATTATAATATCGCACTAGGGAACCTGGGAGATAACGAACGGGGAACCAAGGTGAGGCGCCAGGAGAGGTTTGTAAAAATCCAAAATGAAGACAATCTAATCCGGGGAGCTCATGGGGACACGTGCCCGTCGTCTCGGTATAAATCAAGGAGTTTGGTCTCACTCAGGATGTTCAAGACGAAACGCAACTATTAGTGTCCTATTTTGGGGTTGCACGCTAAGAAATTGGCACAGATTGGTCCGGCTCCTTTGGGGATAGAATTTCAAATTTCCAGTAGCATTCCCGACCTTCCTCTGGGCTTTCCCCGCATGTTTGCACCTGATTTTCCTTGCGTTCAGTGTCAGTCCCTTCTGCCTATCTGTACGGTCTCTGTGGGTTTTTTTCCATCCATTTCTTCCTGTGCATACGTTTCTCCGTGCGTTCCCATTGCGTTCTCGGTTAATTTGGCGTTATTTTGGGCATCGAAAAATTACCCTGAAATTCAAGGAAACCTGAAAATAGTACTTAACAAAGATAGAAAAACATCAAAGAGACGATAATAAACCATAAAGGAACAAAGATGGCCGCTAAGGATGGAGAAGATTGACACGGGTTGCAAACAACGAAATTGAAAAGTTTAGCTAAACTTTTTAAATCGTTTAACAGTGACTGAGCCCCTTTAAAAAGTGACCACATTTTGGTAGTGATTTGCAGAAAAATCGTAGGGCGTGCGGTGAAAAGGAAATCGTTTTTGACTTGGACTGGCACAAAAAAAGGAGCTTTTGCTGTATACTGGTAGAAATATGATTGTGGTGAAAAGGGGGTGAAGCATTTCGGTACTGAGTAGTTGAAAATCACTGTTTTTGGAACAAATGTGGGTGATTGGCTAATGGTTGTACTGCAGAGAACTCAATGACAAATCAAATCTATGATTTGTTGTAACTGTGTCCTTTTTATTTCCTCTAACTCATTTAGCAGTCATATGATGACCACACGTCACAATTTGTTCTGAAACCCTCTATAACCCCAGTGAAATTGCTATAAAAGAGTTACAAAAAAGGCAATCACTTAACAGTATTATGAACATCAACACTTGTAACGGGTTATTTAAGTAATGGACCACAAGTTTCTATGGTTTATAAGCTGATAGGCTGATAATCCACTTGGGATGCTGGTAGAACACTTGAAGAATTCGTAAATCACAAGCCGCAGGCGAGTGATTTACGAATTCTACGAGAGTACTACCCGCATCCCAAGTGGATCATCAGCCTATAAACTATAGAAACTTGTGGTCTATTGCTTTAATATAATAATTCAAAAGAGGCGCGGTTTTTCCATGAGTTAAACGGCACAATAAACCATAGCCGATTTACCAATCAGAGCGCGCGCATTGATTTGGTTATTATATATAAACTGGTATAAGAGGAATATGTGCCTCGAGAACTAAGTCTCTAAATGCTTAATATGTATGTACAGTGCTGCATGACTCCTTTAGGACTCCTGGTTAGTGGCCGCAGCATTTCCATGAGCCCACCAGGCTCCAAGCATTGCTTCCAGCGGTCATCACGTGAATTCCAGAACCAGAGACTACAAAATGAAATCAAACGATGACAATCAATTTCCTTCCCATTGTTCATTCACTAACAGCAAGAGGGTTGTTAAGCTCCAAAAGCATGATATTTGTACAGAGATACGTACATAATAAAATGCCATAACATTTGGTAACTTGCACATAAAGTGGCTTTCACTTGAGTGTCAATAATAGCTTGCATTCATTTCCTTTGGTTTTGAATTACAACGCCACACGATTGGCTAAAAAAAATTCGAGCCACTTTTTCATCAAACAAGAAGTAGAGCAAAACCACTTGTTGCTCGTGCAGGATACCTTTTACGATACGCGGCCAAACGATCCCAAAATAACACATGAATACTTTATAACTAAGTTGTGATAAATTCGCAAGGAGCAACGTCAGATACATAATTCAACCACTTTCTAAAACGTTTACTGTTTGAAGTAACATATTTTGACCTAAAACAGTCATGCGATGGCCAAACTTGAAGAGGTATTTACATCCCTAGGGGAATAAAAATTGAAGTGAATTACACGTATTCAAATACACAAACCTCCCCAAGTGGTTCCTGTAGAGTTGGCCGTCACTCTCAGGTCAGCCGTGGGTAACCCAGCCACGAGGTTTTCAGGGAGAGCCGTGGAAATTATCAGCTGAGTTTCTTTTTGTACGTCTTTTAGATAGCCATCCGTGAGCTGCCGCCACGATTCACCGGAGTCACAACTCCGATGGAAGTTCATTTGTCGATCCACACCGTAAATTTCTCTCAGAGTGGGATTACACGATACCACACTGATTATTGAAGGTTCTATGGCTAAAAAAAATGAATTGGCTTTTAACTTGCACCATGGTTTCTTAATTTGTAATCTTTGGTTAGGATCAGCATATAGGCCCGCAGTTCGTGCGAGAGGTTGTATCTATATAGCTTCCTACGCAGACAGTCACAAGAATTCAATTCTCTGTTCAGAAAAGAGGCAAGAATAATACGCAATAGCGAAGCACATTAAAGAACATACCAATCCATTCCAAGCCGTCTGCAGTTGAAAAGCAGCTGCT
>JAHPZR010039279.1:5000-12500 GCA_019787425.1 Platygyra sinensis | reverse complement strand
GTCATTACTCTTTTCCCAAACATCTTTTTTCGTATTGTTCCTGCATATTAAGCTAGCTGTTGCAAAAGTATTTGAAAGGAAAGTCTGACGCGTACAAGCAGCTCATTTCCATAATGCAGCGCGTGCACTTTCAAATCCGAGTCGGTGTTTTCAATTGTCAAGACAAAGATTTATTGCGTTTCTTTATACTGTGGTAAAAAACAAATCGAATGTGGTTTAGCGTGGTCTGTACTCTTATCGACAACGATACGCGTCATCACAGTGGTCAAAATGTTGTAGACTCACTCGGCTGCGTCTCGTGAGTCCACAACATTTTGACCACAGTGATGACGCGTATCGTTGTCGATAAGAGTACAGACCACGCTAAACCACATTCGATTTGTTAAATAGAAAATATAACCGTCTAATATATGCTCTTAATGTGTAAAGTACATTTTAAAACAATGCACTTAACTCTCTGAACCATCTGTAGCAGGGCTCTTACTACATGAAGGACCGCCAAGCGGAGCCCCATACTCGTAACAGAGCTTCGGCACCAAGCGGAGCCCCACAACTATTCTCTACTTGCACAAATCCCATAATACACCTCTTTTACCCCCCTAAAAATTTGCATTGGCATTGTTTTAGATTGCTCTTGGGACATGTTCATGTCCCAGGAGAAATTGCAAACAATGAGTATGCAAAATTTTGGGGGGGGGGGGGGGGGTAAAAGAGGTGCATTATGGAATTGTGCAAGTAGTGAAATGGGCAAAACTACATTAATGCACAGAAATAGAAAACCATGCAACTCTTTTCATGGTCATCACGTCTAGCGGCATGAATTGCCACAGGCGGCCTAGCCGTTGAATACGATTAAGCATTAGTCTGTTGACGATTGCGTTACGATTTAATTTCGCCGTTTATAAGACAATGTATAAGAATGCTTCGAAAATTGCTCTGAATGCTACGTGTAGAAAATAATTTAAATGACTCTAAACCACCTCCAGGAACCCAGAGACATCAAAATAACGCAATTCAAACATGAGGTAAGCTACTTTTTTTTTGTTTAAATTATTTTCTACACGTAGCATTTCCCACGTCAGGAAAAAGGCCCTGGGAACGAGGTTGCGTCCATTCCGAAAGGCTTGGTTACCAATAATAACATCTACCGTTTACGAAAGGTTGTGACTAGAATGGATAGTCCAAATTATGGCGAGACACTTAAATTTGTGTATATAAAGTGTTGGATCTAACACCCAAAGATTTAGATTTAGTTAATTAGGTACCCTCTTGGAACGTTTAGTGCGTGTAACAAGTTTTTTGCATTTTTTCGTTTCACATCTTTCTGCATAAATATTCCTAGATTTATGTTTCACCATTAGTTTCCACTAGCGCATCGTGCAGTCTACTTCGAACTGTGAAGAGTATATTTGTATTAAGCACAGTCATCTTGTAGTAATCCGTTATACGGAGTGTCTATCTCTTCGGGCCACAGTGTCATCACAATGTAAGTTTATTTTCCTTTTAGAATTGTTATTTCGGTTTATTTCTTTGTCGTTTCCGTGCAGTGTTGCATATCCTTAGTCCTGCGTTTTATGTTGCAGTTTAAACCTCGATTTTGATTACCTGTGGATATTGAGTGTTAAATAAATCACGTTGGCCCAAGAAGTCGCCTTTGGCAGTAACATAAAGTACCAACCGATCTTAATCTAGTCTTACCAAAGGTTTACCAAGTTTAATTATGGTGTAACCAGAACAATTTATGAAAGCTAACCATTTCGAGCCGGCGCTTAGACCTAATCACTAGAGATCAGTGCCCGACCCAGGAGTTATTATCTGCTAAATAGGGTGTCGTTTATCTGCTTGTACCTTTTTTTGTGCGGTCCCGCTGTGCTCGGCCCGTACTGTGAAGACCTCAGGCTCGATATTCTCCCCGCAATAACGCCCTTGCCCCTGACTAATAAGACATATTTACAGGGCACAATAACTTAAGACAGCTTTTGAACCAGAAATTCTCAACAACCGACTTGTATTAATCCACAGATTCAACAGCAAGCCAATAATTTGATGGTCATCGCTCACCCTTTTGTGACCGTTCTCCTGGTATTCAATCCAATTGACGTCGTCGTCACTGTACTTCAAGTAGTATTCTGAGACCCAGTGGTCCTTACTTTTACGGCGCATGGTTCCCACTTGTATCACGCGAGTTTTGAGTAAGAAATCCACTTGAATGTATTGATTCAGTTTCTCCTCCTCACTGCCTGGCTTTCTTGTGCACCAGGCATCCTCCGCTGGAAGGTTTAGTAGCAAAAGTGGAATCAATCAATCATTTTATAATTTATTTAAAATTATAACATAGATAGGACCCTGCGCGTGCTCTAACTGGTCAAAAACCTATGTTTTATCAGAGTATAAAACATAGAAAAAGCGTGTTTTATAGTTTTGCGCGCGTAAAATCTATATCATAAAGCAAATGAAGAAGCCTAAGCCGTGTATTACACCGTGATAAAACACTCCAGTCATTTGAGAACACTCGAGAAATGTAGAAAACACTCGCCTGCGGCTCGTGTTTTCTACATTTCCCTCGTGTTCTCAAATGCCTGTCGTGTTTTATCACAGTGTAATACACGGCTTAGGCTTCTTTATTTGTTAACTTTATTTACATCTTCAGCAGGTACTTTAGTATATCAATCTAAATACAAATATTACTTTAATTACTACTAATAATCAAATGATTTCACCAGCTGACTTTTAATCAACATTTGTCACCAACAACTGGGATTTTACAGACAGATAACGAACTCATAGCGAAGAGGTCCCCTGCACACGAAACTGCGATTTGTTCATACGTTGCGTGACGACGTCAGTTTCCGTGGACTCACAAAAATGATTACATTAGCCTTCAAATTTTCACATTAACTGGTAACGTTTTAGAGTAAAAGCTAATTGATAAAAGTACATTTTATGTGGATAAATGTAATTAAGCCAAAGTTAAACTCAAACCAATGCAGCCAGCGGTTTCTCGTTTGCCAAGTACGTTCAGCTGCGGGGCGGCCCATAGGAGATTTGCAGGGCTCTTGTGCTTCACCTCACTACATGTGCAGTTCAGTGAGCTGATCTTTGCAGATCATTTACACTTCAGTTGTACTAGCGAATCTTTGCGGATCCTTCCTTTGACTTTTGCCTGCATGTTTTGTCCTGGACCGCGATATGCACACCAGAAACACGCATAACAGCCAAGCGGCGGCCTTCGATGCCTTGTCTCTTGTGAATGTGTCTGAGGGAAATTCAGTTGCTGCGTGGTAGTGTTTCGCGAAGGAAGCTTAAGCTAGTTTCATAACTGGTCTTTGAAATTACTCTGACTGAAAGGTCGACACTTGAAAGGATCTTGGAAATCAAAACATACGATAGAGAAAGCGGAAAGCCATTCAAAATAATGACGTTAAAAATCGCTTCAGTGTAGTACGGTGTCGCTAACATAACAATTGTACTTACTCTCTCTTGCTTTGGAAGGTTGAGCATCAGCGTAACTGAAGAAGCAGTTATTTGATAATCCTTGATCTTCCCACTTTCATTCCCAAAGGCTCTGAACAACCTGACATTGAAAAGTAAAGTGCACAGAGAAGGCAGTAGCAAGTTCAAAGGAGAACGAATGAAACTGAATCCAAACGGAGCTACAATGGGCGACAAAAGTGTTGAGACACTTGGTAGTAAAATTCGATTTTTGAGCGTGTTGGTCACATTTTGCCCCCTTCCCCCAAAACAATGTTGATTTTTCTATTTCTTCGACTACACAGACCACAGCGCCCACACAATATTAGGGAACTTAAGCAAACCACGACGGCAACGGCAACGGGAACGTCGCCAAACAAAAGGTTTAATGAGCAGAACAATGGCAGTGCACGTGCGTTATAACTATGGCTTAATTACATTTATCCACATAAAATGTACTTTTATCAATTAGCTTTTACTCTAAAACGTTACCAGTTAATGTGAAAATTTGAAGGCTAATGTAATCATTTTTGTGAGTCCACGGAAACTGACGTCGTCACGCAACGTATGAACAAATCGCAGTTTCGTGTGCAGGGGACCTCTTCGCTATGAGTTCGTTATCTGTCTGTAAAATCCCAGTTGTTGGTGACAAATGTTGATTAAAAGTCAGCTGGTGAAATCATTTGATTATTAGTAGTAATTAAAGTAATATTTGTATTTAGATTGATATACTAAAGTACCTGCTGAAGATGTAAATAAAGTTAACAAATAAAGAAGCCTAAGCCGTGTATTACACTGTGATAAAACACGACAGGCATTTGAGAACACGAGGGAAATGTAGAAAACACGAGCCGCAGGCGAGTGTTTTCTACATTTCTCGAGTGTTCTCAAATGACTGGAGTGTTTTATCACGGTGTAATACACGGCTTAGGCTTCTTCATTTGCTTTATGATATAGATTTTACGCGCGCAAAACTATAAAACACGCTTTTTCTATGTTTTATACTCTGATAAAACATAGGTTTTTGACCAGTTAGAGCACGCGCAGGGTCCTATCTATGTTATAATTTTAAATAAATTATAAAATGATTGATTGATTCCACTTTTGCTACTAAACCTTCCAGCGGAGGATGCCTGGTGCACAAGAAAGCCAGGCAGTGAGGAGGAGAAACTGAATCAATACATTCAAGTGGATTTCTTACTCAAAACTCGCGTGATACAAGTGGGAACCATGCGCCGTAAAAGTAAGGACCACTGGGTCTCAGAATACTACTTGAAGTACAGTGACGACGACGTCAATTGGATTGAATACCAGGAGAACGGTCACAAAAGGGTGAGCGATGACCATCAAATTATTGGCTTGCTGTTGAATCTGTGGATTAATACAAGTCGGTTGTTGAGAATTTCTGGTTCAAAAGCTGTCTTAAGTTATTGTGCCCTGTAAATATGTCTTATTAGTCAGGGGCAAGGGCGTTATTGCGGGGAGAATATCGAGCCTGAGGTCTTCACAGTACGGGCCGAGCACAGCGGGACCGCACAAAAAAAGGTACAAGCAGATAAACGACACCCTATTTAGCAGATAATAACTCCTGGGTCGGGCACTGATCTCTAGTGATTAGGTCTAAGCGCCGGCTCGAAATGGTTAGCTTTCATAAATTGTTCTGGTTACACCATAATTAAACTTGGTAAACCTTTGGTAAGACTAGATTAAGATCGGTTGGTACTTTATGTTACTGCCAAAGGCGACTTCTTGGGCCAACGTGATTTATTTAACACTCAATATCCACAGGTAATCAAAATCGAGGTTTAAACTGCAACATAAAACGCAGGACTAAGGATATGCAACACTGCACGGAAACGACAAAGAAATAAACCGAAATAACAATTCTAAAAGGAAAATAAACTTACATTGTGATGACACTGTGGCCCGAAGAGATAGACACTCCGTATAACGGATTACTACAAGATGACTGTGCTTAATACAAATATACTCTTCACAGTTCGAAGTAGACTGCACGATGCGCTAGTGGAAACTAATGGTGAAACATAAATCTAGGAATATTTATGCAGAAAGATGTGAAACGAAAAAATGCAAAAAACTTGTTACACGCACTAAACGTTCCAAGAGGGTACCTAATTAACTAAATCTAAATCTTTGGGTGTTAGATCCAACACTTTATATACACAAATTTAAGTGTCTCGCCATAATTTGGACTATCCATTCTAGTCACAACCTTTCGTAAACGGTAGATGTTATTATTGGTAACCAAGCCTTTCGGAATGGACGCAACCTCGTTCCCAGGGCCTTTTTCCTGACGTGGGAAATGCTACGTGTAGAAAATAATTTAAACAAAAAAAAAGTAGCTTACCTCATGTTTGAATTGCGTTATTTTGATGTCTCTGGGTTCCTGGAGGTGGTTTAGAGTCATTTAAATTATTTTCTACACGTAGCATTCAGAGCAATTTTCGAAGCATTCTTATACATTGTCTTATAAACGGCGAAATTAAATCGTAACGCAATCGTCAACAGACTAATGCTTAATCGTATTCAACGGCTAGGCCGCCTGTGGCAATTCATGCCGCTAGACGTGATGACCATGAAAAGAGTTGCATGGTTTTCTATTTCTGTGCATTAATGTAGTTTTGCCCATTTCACTACTTGCACAATTCCATAATGCACCTCTTTTACCCCCCCCCCCCCCCCCAAAATTTTGCATACTCATTGTTTGCAATTTCTCCTGGGACATGAACATGTCCCAAGAGCAATCTAAAACAATGCCAATGCAAATTTTTAGGGGGGTAAAAGAGGTGTATTATGGGATTTGTGCAAGTAGAGAATAGTTGTGGGGCTCCGCTTGGTGCCGAAGCTCTGTTACGAGTATGGGGCTCCGCTTGGCGGTCCTTCATGTAGTAAGAGCCCTGCTACAGATGGTTCAGAGAGTTAAGTGCATTGTTTTAAAATGTACTTTACACATTAAGAGCATATATTAGACGGTTATATTTTCTATTTAACAAATCGAATGTGGTTTAGCGTGGTCTGTACTCTTATCGACAACGATACGCGTCATCACTGTGGTCAAAATGTTGTGGACTCACGAGACGCAGCCGAGTGAGTCTACAACATTTTGACCACTGTGATGACGCGTATCGTTGTCGATAAGAGTACAGACCACGCTAAACCACATTCGATTTGTTTTTTACCACAGTATAAAGAAACGCAATAAATCTTTGTCTTGACAATTGAAAACACCGACTCGGATTTGAAAGTGCACGCGCTGCATTATGGAAATGAGCTGCTTGTACGCGTCAGACTTTCCTTTCAAATACTTTTGCAACAGCTAGCTTAATATGCAGGAACAATACGAAAAAAGATGTTTGGGAAAAGAGTAATGACGCGTACTCATTGTCGGTAAGAGTACAAACCACGCTAAACCAAATTTCGATCTGTTTTTTACCACAATATCAACGTCAAAGAAAATGTTTGTTTCAGAGCGCGAGCTGAAAATGGCATTGCGTGACACATTAATGCGAGCAGCGTGGTAGGGACTCTTATTTACAACGGCAAATTAGCCAATCAGATTGCGAGATAACCAGCAATTGTGGTAAAAATGTTTATTGTTGTTTGCTCAATGAATATTCTAACGTTGACGTTACTAAAGCTTAATGTTGTCTTTGTTGTTGTTGTTGTTGTTGTTAAGTTTAAGTCCCATGCAGAGTCAATGATGACTCGTTCTAGCATGGGTGTGAGGGCCCTGTGGGGTTTATCTAACGAGACTCCTCGTTCTCTTTACACGAAGATGTTCCTGGGCCCGCAATCCAAAGAAGACACTGAAATGATCGTTCATCGTCTTCGCCACCCAATCGAGGCTTACAGCATTCGGTTCCATCCATGGGAATCTGAACAACTGGTTTGTATGCGGCTCGAGTTGTATGGCTGCGACATACTCGGCTCACCAGGTATGACGTCATAAGCGTGACTATTTAAGAGAAAACCGGAAAGATATTTAGGCATTTTAAGTGAAATTTGTGT
>JAHPZR010039278.1:0-22663 GCA_019787425.1 Platygyra sinensis | reverse complement strand
CGCGCAGCTTTTATACACTGAGTGAGACCGGTTCTGGATGAACTGACCAATCAGAATTAGGAAATTTCGATCTGTTACGCATGGTTACCGCGTCTTCTGTTGTTTACGTTAAAGACAAAGATAATGGCTGGTCTTATAAAAATCCAGGATCGAAAAACAACTTTGAGTCAGTTCGTTTAGCAATTGTCAGAATACTGAAAAATTATCAGTAAACTTTTATGTCAACAAGGTTGTGGCTCGTACTGAACATGAGAGTTCATTAAATAAAGCGTGATAGTGGAGTCTGGCTCATACGGTGGCAGTGTAAAGTTCTAAGTCAAAGTTTTGTGATATTGTCACTTGACCCTTACGTTTATAACTCCAAAATGTTGTTGTTAAATGTGCGAAGGAAGTTTACCTCTGACAAGAAGGTCTTTAAGAGACTTTTCCTTCCTGTAGGCGACAACTGGAGCTTCAGAATATATTTGACTGAGTCCATTGCTCTCAGTTATAAGGTGCCAATGTTTGATAAGAACCTTTTTTAGGTTGGGCGTAGCTGGGTTGAAAGTCATGATGAAAGGCAAAACATTTCTGGCATGATGTTTTTGTTTGTTTTGTAGAACCTCGTTTCGTGATGAGAATTTTACTTCGGCTAAAATATTTTCGGCGAGTTCTCTAGGGTAACTAAACAACGATTAGTTCTTAGCAGAACTCTATGGCCACTCCAAACAGTGATCCAGCGCCGCCATTCTCGCCGTCGCTGACGACAAAACTTTGGATGTTCAAAAAACATTACAAGCCTGCCTAAACGTTTCAATATACACACTCCTCTTCAAGTCACCCTCTCAGTGTTAAGAAGGGTTTAATTAAAGGAGTAACTTTGCGTTTACTGAGAACAAACTCGGTTAAAGAAACTTTCGAGTTACGAAAGCTAGAATTTCTTACTCGTCAACTCGAGCGAGGCTATCCTAGAGAACTCACCAAAATATTTTAACCGAAATAAAATTCTCATCACGAAACAAGGCTCTACTAAACAAAAACATCCAGAAATGTTCTGCCTTTGAATCACGACTTTGAACCCAGCTACGCCTAACCTAGGCGTAGCTGAACTTTGCGAGTGGAATCAACCCGGCGTGGTTCGAATAATTTCAGTGTAGCACAATTGAATGTCCGGGGCTTGAGAAATAAGATGGATGAAATCAAACTATTACTTAAAGTGTGTCTCTTCGACATTTAAGCAATGACTGAAACCTTGTTAAGCCAGACGATATCGAACAAGCAATTACATGTGGACAACTATAAGACTGTTAGAAGGGACAGAAACACGGGACAGGATGGAGGTGGCTGTTTGATTTACATCGCGAGCCATATTTGTTATTCAAGACTCAAATCCCTGGAGTCTTCCTATATTGAATTAATTTGGATCAAAAATATGCGTAATTTGGCTGCGTTGATCTTAGGAAATTGCTATCGACCTTTTTTCGACTTCCAGCTCTATAGCCGATTTTATATATGATTGTCTGGAGAAAATGTTGCTTATGCATAAGAATGTGTTGCTCGTCGGTGACTTCAATTCGGACTATTTTCGTAGTTACGTAGGGGTTAAATCATATTCTGGTAGGAAATTACAAAATATACTGCAGCAATTTAATTGTAGCATAATGAACGACAGAAACCAGCCAACAAGAGTTACAAGTGACACACAGACCCTGATTAACTTGGTTATTACAAGTGCGCCGAAAATTATCAAGGGAGCTATTAAAACAACTGAGTTGGGAATCTCAGATCATAAGCTAGTCCTTGCTACAATATGGTCCGAAATAAAAAGGCCGCCTCCAAAAATAGTCAGAGCCCGCACCTTCAAGAGACTTGACCAAGCAACTTTTGCGAAGGATATCGAGAATGCGCCGTGGTCAGTCTCTTCCGTTTTTGATGATCTGGACGGTTGCTATTTGGCGTGGTCACACAGGCCCCACCCTGTTTTCCCTCTTCTGCAATGACCTGCCCGATATCACTGAGGGAATAGATGGCGACCCACAGCTTCCCATGTACGCAGACAATACCACCGTTAATGTCTCGGCTTCTACTTTTGATCTAGTGGCTTCAAAGTTAAATGAAGTCCTAGCAAGGTACTATACATGGTGTTGTGAGAACTGTCTCACTCCCCATCCTACTTAGACGGAATATATGCTGCTCAGTGGACGCGGGCAACTGACTGGGCCAAAACAAGCTATTGAGATGGGTGACTAGGGACCTTACGCAACGACGACGTCGCCTGGGTTGACGTCGTGCGTGACAAAATTTAAACGTTATGCGCATGCGTGCATAATTTATCTAATTATTTCCAGACGTCGCCAACGCACGCCGCCGCCAAATTGGTGGGTTTGAAGTCGTCGTAGAGGAAAACATGGCAGCCGAAGGAAAGCTAGGGAAAGACGCTCAAGCTGCTAAGAAAAGGTGAGCTTTCTAATGGAATAATCCTTTTTGGGCGATTTAAGGGAGCTTTGCAAAAATTGCCGTGATTTGGCGATTAGCTTGTATATATTTACAGTGAATGTTGAGAAGGTTTGCTATTGTTGTTGTTGTTTCTTCATCGGTTCTCTTAAAACCGTAAGTGAGTACTTGCTAAGACAGTGCAAAGTATTTGACAGTCATGGAACCCCAAGTACTGAGCTAACTATTATATTTGTTTGTTTTTATCAACATCTCTTTGTGCTCTTTTTGTAGTGGTGTGATGAAGTGGTCAGAGATGCACGACTTGTATCTTTGTCGCGAAGTTTTATTCATCAAACCCTACCAGTTTAAGCCGGGGAGTGCTTGCAGTGGAAATGCTTGGACTAGCATCGCAAATGACTTATGTGCTATTTAAGAACTATCTTTCACAATGAATCAAAAATCGGTGAGGGATAGATATAGACTGCTGATAGATAAGCACAAGAAAAAGATGAGAGCACAAGAGAGTGAGAGCGGCTCAACCACAGATGAGACCGAACTAGATCAACTCCTTCAAAACATACTCGAGGAAACAGAGGAGGCATTAAGTACCTATGATAAAAAAAAAAAAAGAAAAACAGGACAAGGATTTGCTGGATCGAAAAAAGGCAGAGGAAGTTCGTCAGAAAGCATTGGAATCTCTGGGACAAACGCAAAAGCGGCATGTGGAAGAAAACGATGATTGCCAAAGAAAGAAAAAGCCACGAAAAAAATGGAAACGAAACCATGATGTACCTGCAAAACAAAGCTGAAAGAGAATTCGACTTGAGGAAAGAAGAGATGCAACTAAAGCGGCAAGAAATGGAATTTCAAAAAGAAGTGCAGCTTGAAGCCATTCGGAAGCAAAATTCAACTACTCAGAATGCTGAAAAAATGTTTGAGCATTTTCAGACACAGCAGCTGATGCAACTAACAACAGCAGTACCAGCAGATGCAGATGAAACAAGCCCAGCAACAACAACAAATGATGCTGCAACAGTCACAACCTGTATTCACTCTGCTGGAGAAGATGTCTAAGAACTAAGTTCCTAGCGTCTAGGTATATTTTGAAATGTTCCATTAACCTGTTCACCTTTATTTAAGGCAAGGCTTGAGTGCTTATAAGTTAAATGTATTTTTTAACTTGCCATCAGTGATGTTAACCAGAGCCAAGGCATTTCACTGTTATGTGGGCAGACTTGTTGTTATAAGCATTTATCAGGACTTGCTTGTTTGATGTGTGTTGTAACTGTAAATTATTGTTTACAAGATCAGAAATAAGGAAGGATTCATAAATAAAATTATGCATTAACAGTGATAACAAACCGTATCAATTCAAGTTTGTGTGTGGGGGCATTTGTAGATTTCCAATTTTTTAATCTGTTTCACAGAATACAAGGCTATGGCATTTTATCTGTATAAATCACCCTCCCCCACCTTTCCTTCACATTCTGATTGTAATCCCATAACTGTACTAACTCAAGATAGTGCGTCACTTGAGAAGACATGCGCACACATACCATAAATGAAAGGGCTACTGCAACTTTTATTTCTGTGATACAGCACGTTTGTAAAGGTTATACAACAGTTTGCATTAAGTTAAATTTTGAAAAAAAAAACTGGCCTTTGTCTGAGAATATGATGTCAAAATCTGCACATCATTTAAAATTTTCCAGTACAATCACATACTTTCAGCTAAAGCCGCACAATCACTAGGACTTACATTTCGTATCTTTTGGAACTGCAATTTAGTAAAACACTGCAACATATCTTTATTTTAATCTGCCACATAAAATGGTATCAGAAGTGAATGATATTAAAATACAACAACAAGATTTCTTGAATAGCTTACAATACAAAAAAAATCCAGGGAAAATTCAAAATTCAAGCCTAAACTCGTTGCCTTTCATTTAGCATATGCATGGTCTGCCTTGCTTCAGTATTAGCATATGTCTAGCCATCTGACTAACTTGATTAACTTGGCAAATATATGCCATTGCATATACTTGTGTTTATTTTTTAACTTACCAATTACTTAACAATATTTTTTGATGAGTCATAGGCAACTTTTGATTTGCTAGAGGTTTGACTATGTAGGTAAATATATATGCAAGGAATTTTTTATTAGTCACAATTTGCCAAGAGTGTTAAATTCTTAAATTGCAGCCTGTAAGGTTCAGTTGAGCTACCCAGCTATGCTATTATCATTTTCATCATGAAAAGTAATCTTGCAGTGAGGGAGGGTCTAAGCTGACATAACTGCCAGTGTTCGAAGAGTATAAGCAGGTGCGAGCATTGGTTAATAGGGCACAAACAATGTACATTTTGCCCACTGTACTTAAGCCAACCTTTAAAGTGCCACTAACCCCCAAAATGTTTTTCGCTAATATAAATTTCCTTTTTCTCCTGATCGCCACTGCGAAAAAATTATCGTTGTAGCTATTTTTGTTAATTTTCTACGAATTTTCAAAGTTTATAATTTGCACATTTCCATGTTCACGACCGAGGAATAGCGGAGAATGGGACGAATTGGGTTCTGACGTCATTTCGGGAATAACAATGTTTTCTTTCTGAGAAGAATATATGCGACCATGCGATAGTGTGTGTCAAAATCGATGCAGAATGCAAGGAAGATGTGTTGTTGGAGACTGTAGCAATACAGGATACGCAGGATAGAGTATTCCTCTTTGATCGATCCCTCTATCCCGATGAAACTCGACCAGAAACGAGAAAAAGACCAAAGAAGTGGGCTGACCTGTGCGAAGCGAAACACTTAATCGGGGAGCCGTCGAGGATTTCTTCGATCTCGGGTTCGCCGCTACTATAAAAACCTATAGTGGCTTAACTACAGAATACAGGGCCACTTTTTTAAAGATGCATCATTCGAGTGGCTCGGCGGCTCGCCAGTCGCGTTGACTGACGAGCCGCCGAGCCACTAAATTTTATACCTTTCTCGTTCTTTAAACACTCATAGCTTTTCATGGCCTGTATATTCTTCTCTATCTCTAGCGGAAAGCTTGAAATTTTCATGGTACTGCATACGACGCGAATTTGGGATAAGCTGGAAGCTATCTGACTATTCCAAGCGCAAGCAATCGATCCTCCAAGTCCATCGCATGAAAACACACGGTAAACTAAACGCTTCTGTTTTTGGGTCTTATGCTCTGCATAAAGACCCTAAGTCAGAGGCAATCTCGGCTGTCACTTTGAGGACGAGATGACACGTGACAGATCTCCGAGAGCACAAGTAGTCTGGGTACTAGTTGTTTTCAAGTTGTTTCGTCGGCCATTGCTTCCAGCGCGTTGTAGTCGCAGTGTTTTCCCTGTGTTGGGAAAATTTTGAAGAACTTTCCGTCGCAATTAGTAGTATTTGTTCAAGGTATGTTATGTTCTGTTACAAAATTGCTCTATCGTGCTGTTTATGATTGGCTTTCTTTCATTTCGAATCGAAAATTAACTGCACTGCTTTGCCTTGTTTGTTTTCTGTTAGTTCATTCAGGTGTTGCAGAGCGGAGTTTCCTCGGCGAGGAAAGGCAACATATATCTAGACTCGCCTTGTGTTTAGTGCAGATTGCACTGAAGCTAGACGCTTCCGCAAGCCCACATTAATTGGGTTTAAATCCGGTGCGGGTTGCACCACATCTCACAAGTAAGCTTCCTCAGAGTCACGATTGGCACAAGCCCTCACAAGCAGGTATCTATCGGCTTGGACTATCGGTGTGGTTTACACCTCAGACTGAAAGAGGTATAGTACTCCCAAAAATAATCGCACTGAATAAGAGTCTTGCACTACTGTTGTCTGTGTTATTAGCCGCTAGTCAAGTGTAGGAACAATTACAATCGAACAATACCTGAGGATCAGCTGTCACGACAATTTTGTCAAAGCCAAGGGTGCTTCTTCGCGTGTGCGAGACCGATCTTGGAATATGACGTTTTATCTTTGAATGTTTTTTATTTACTTGCCAACAATAAAAGACCTTGTTGGATATTACAAGTTTGGGAATGAGGTGATGGTTTGGTTTATGCAAATGATATGCTACAATGTTTACATCCCATTTCAAATGATGCGGAGGAAACTCCAGGTCTTATAATATTTCATATCATTGATCCAACATCTACCCATCTGCTGACTCTATTTTTTTTTTTTTTTTTCAGTTAAGTGCTACTGGCTGCCTGCCATTTTTAACTTTTAGGTTATTTCGAGCAGCCAGCACCCCTATTATCTGTTGTATATATAGATATATATTTTTTCTCTTGTAATAATTATGGGGTGAGTGCAAAATATCAAACATTTCAAATCCTTGGATTTCTGTGTGCATAGTAATTGCCAAATTTATTGTGAGACAAAATATCACTTCTGCTTGTAGTCAGGAAGCTACTGCTGTTGTAAAATGGTAATTTCTTTTTGGGCTCCACTGGGTTTTAAAGTTTTAAAAAAGACAATTGTATTATAGCATACTTCATAAAATAAGCCCAAGAAGAGAAACATGAAAACATTTTTTATTGCCTTATAATAAACAAAATACAAATACAATGTGGTAGAGATAGAACACCTGCTAGTTATGCAACATTTTAGAGTGGTATACTTTAGGCGAGTGTGTATACTAAGAAAATATAAGTGACAAGTAGGACATTCCAAAATTATACCATGAGAAAGGGTTACATAGCTATTTTATACCATGCCATAGAAAATACAGTAGCCAGATTAGAAGGTTGGGTGTGATGCAGTTAAATTGCACTGATCGATGGGAAGGTTTGGTGGAATATTTAGTAAATAAACCCCTTCAGGCGGCTGGCATGTCGGCTGATAATGTTTGCGGCTGAGAGATTGTCCGAAAAATGAACATTTGGCCGAGAAGCGAAGCTTCGAGGGCAAATGTGAAATTTTGAGGACAATCTCTCAGCCAAGGACATTATCAGCCGACATACCAGCAAGCCAGAAAGGGGTTTATTTATTTTATAACCCTCCCATTAATTTTCAGTTCGCAAAAAAGTTGAATAAACCGCTCGTAAACTTGGTAAAAAAAAAAGTCATTGGTGATCTGAGATCTGATGGCGAATGCGCGTGATTGACGTGAGGGAGCAACGTAAATTTGATTGGTTTAACTAACTTTATTTCCACTGTGATTGGACCAAATTTGACAAGCTGTCATGTGAAATTAATTCTCGTAACGCCCCTTGGATCAAAAACTCGAAAACTTGGCGCTTTTGGTTCATATATTCCGACGTACTGTTCATAAACTTGACTAGAAAAAGATGTATTTCATTCTCAGAATTAACATCTGTGAAACACAGAATGTGTAAAATCTGTAGCACTTGAAGGTGGACTGATTTTTCGTCGCTCTCTCGCTTGAGATGAAGTACTTCAGCCGGTTGTTGTTGTTTTGAGCTAAAGGTCACCGGGTTTCATCTCGTGTTGGTTTTCACGGCCTCTCTTTCCGAAGTAGAGAATGGTGTTAAACCATGCCGAATTTGCACAACTTTCTGGAGCATTCAGGCCAAGCATAGAGGACTTCAAGGTCTTCGCTGGAAATTGGACGCTTGTGCTTTGTGAAAGAAATCAATCCCTGTCGCGCAGTTGAGCCTCAACTGGTGAACTAGCTATGTATTTGTGGATATTAATAAAAAATACACGCACACCGGAAGCCGTAATCCGGAATCCGACCATGTATCTCAATATAGCCATTCGTGAATACAGAATTCTTTCGTTCGTTGAGTTTCGTCTTTGGGGAACGAAATATATCTAAATTTCAAAGTTAGAATGGATCAGGCTTTTAACAATGTGAGAAAAGTGAATCTAACGATTAAGATTCCACTCTCGAGCTAGCGACGGAGTTCGTTTGTTGAAAGAAGAATTCATGCGATTGTCAGTTAGCCGAAACGCAACTAAAAAGTCGAGAACTCCCAGGTTATTTGCGTACGTAAAATGGATATTTCATTCAAAATGACAGTGAAGTAGAAATGTGTTCATTTAACTGATACTACACTGAACCTCTTTTCAATATCCTAACGAAGGATTTGCCATGATTTAGTGGTACGAAATATGCAAATTTGTCAGTATAGCTTGTGTTCGTGCCAGAGGAGGGTGGACAGGCATCACGTGACAATTTTGTACCAATCAGATTCTTCGCTCAACATGCTAATGGCGGACTCCGAAAATCTTCCAAAAGCGAGAGTAGTGGCAGTAATTTTTGGTTTTCCGTCGTTTGTGTTTAACGAATTGAGTTGGAATCCATCCCAATGATTTGATGTGAAGATATTCTTTCTTGAAAAGTCGAGTTTTTAAAGGTGAGTTTGTTTTAAGTGCTGATTTTTTTGCTGTGTTTTGAGGGGACCAACGAACAGCGTTTGTTTCTCGTGTGTTAGGTGTGATGTTTACAAATAGGTGTTTTGTTTTCTTTTTGCTTGCTTTTTGCGTCCAATTTTTTCATTTCCTTGTAGCTTGTTTATTAGACTTTCAATAGGACCGGTCGCCCCCGGTCGCCCCCGCGATCGTTTTTGAGATATTTATGATTGAAAACGTACCATTCTCACGATCAGTAGCAGTAACGAAAAACCGGAAGTAAACATAACATGATGATATTTGTGATGTTTCGGGGATCCGCGTGGCTACAAATTCACACGTTTGTGTGTTTCAGACACTTGCGTTTTCAAGTATTGTTGCTGGTTTTAAATCGAGGCCGATATTTACCATGAGCAATCCTGCAAAGCGGGGACACGCTCCACCGAGTGGTGAAAAACAGCTACTGCACATCAGGCAACATGAGGGGAACCCTTGTTCCAGTCAGAAATAAAGCCACCGGTGGGAATTTCTAAAGTTTCAGCCATACTTACTCGATCGAATTCCCATGACATTTAAGATGACAATTGTCTGAATAAAAGTGTTTGACTCTGTTTACAGCAGAAAAGCAGCCATTGTCATAACCAGTGGACTGACCCTGAAATTTGGGAACTGATTGAGTACATTGCATTGTATCATGCACCGAATGAAGACAGCAGTTATGTTTGGTCGATTCACAAAAGGCAGGACTTTTGAGAAAATTGCTCTCTGGCTGTGATGCAATGCACTGGGAAAAGTAGGAGAAGTTGTAAGTGTAATTCTGTTTTGACACATTCAATGAATCTTTTATTTTCCATACATATTTCACTGAGCGTTTTGAATATTATATTCCATTATATATTATTTGATTTTATATATTTCTACAATACTTATGTTAAACAGTTGCATGTAAGCCATTGATGATGTTTTGAAAGATATCATGACAAATGCAGGTCCTGTAAAATGCCAGGTCATGGCTTATTACCATGCCATGTCATGCAAAAATTTTATCTTTTGCTTATTGTTTCTTTGCTTTCTTTTTAGCCTCCTTGTAATCTATATTTCATCATTTATCTAGGCATAGTTCAATATTTCTTTGTAATTGTTGTTCTCATCAGAGATCCGAGTATACACAAATGTTGATTTCCTGGTATTACTAACTCAAAACTGGTGTTACAACCTCAGGAGCTGTGTAAAGAAAAGACAAAGTCCATCTTCATATGCTGTCTCTGCAATGTGGTACCTTTGAGTAAGCTTGATGAATTTGTCTTTATGAGGAGAAAAAAGGTTCAAATATTGTCAGGTTTTGGACATCTCTTCTGCAAAATGTTATAATTTTAGCATATAATTGTGTAAATTGATGCATTTCTTGATTGCCAGTATTAGGCTGTAATATAATGTTGATAGTAAAGTGCAATAAAAAGATATCTTTGTTTGTACAGCTATTTGTTTGTTGTCATCTTTTTTGCCTATGTGCAGATGTTATGTACCTACTGTGGTGTTAAGGGAGATAAATAACCGACTATACACACCATGTGACGCAGCAAACTAAAAACAATTAATGGCGGATACTGAAATACACCCTGATTGGCCAAAGCACATTGTAAAACCATGTGACACGAGGGACCCAATCAACATTCATAACACCTATCTCATTTTGGTACAAGGCCTGGTTCAAAATCACTTTTTTGGTGGTCCAGATTTACTGAATGATTATTGATGTTGTTAGTATTCAGGAGGAATAACTTAATTAGTCATAGGCCCTCTAATTGGGTCTCTGCTTGGGTCCCCAGAACCTCTGTCTAGTAATATAGATGCCCAAACTGATACACTGGCTCTCGGTCTTTTGTGTTGAGATACCAGGGAAAGGACATCAGTGGATAGTTTTCCACAAGGACAAGCCATATTTTAAAGGCAATAAAGATAGAAGATAACTGATCCCTAAATAATAGTCAACTGTAGTTTTCAGAAACTGGGTAAATCTTAAAACAGTGAATATTCTGGTTATGGTAAATATACAATCCTGGGTCTATGGACTTAGACATTTATCAGCAAAATTATTATTTGATGCCCTATTCTCTCCAAGGACAGAACAGAATTTTCATTTAAAATAGAAGTGACCATTTTAGAACTTTGGTATGGTATAATCCTAGTTATGGTTAAGTATACAGTCCTGGGTCTATGGACTTGAACATTTATCAGCAAAATTATTATTTGATGCCCTATTCTCTCCAAGGACAGATCAGGATTTTCATTTAAAATAGAAGTGACCATTTTAGAACTTTGGTGTGGTATAATCCTTGTTATGGTAAGTATACAGTCCTGGGTCTATGGACTTAGACATTTATCAGCAAAATTATTATTTGATGCCCTATCTCTCCAAGAGCAGACCAGGATTTTCATTTAAAATAGAAGTGACCATTTCAGAACTTTGGTGTGGTATGGCTGCATGCCTAATCTCAGTTTGTAATCTGTGCACTGATAATTGAGTGCATGATGTGATACACTAATAACCAACAATTCCTTGTGACAAAATTGTAATACCCTCATCATCTAGGAAAATGTCTTCTAGTTCTGCTCATAAATATAAAGAATTACACTTTTGGGACACTGCATGGCCTAGCTAGAGTACTTTCAAAGTTTGGACCTCAAATTGGACTATCTCTTTCTCACATTGTCAACTAAATAAGCCCTATGTTACTGGAAATTTTGTGTACATATGCAAAAACTATTCATTGTCACTAAAATTGAAATAATTCATAACAGTTAATAGATGTAAGGCCTGGGTTTCAAATTAATTAATGGCATATTTTAATTCTGATGACCTGGGTAACTGGTATTTTTTAGCTGAGTATTCCAAATTAAACGACAGATTTACCCCATTGACCAGTACGAATGGAAGAGTGCACAAACCATTTTTCGGTAGTACAGGAAGGTACAACTGTACTGCACTATAGTCCCAGGCTATGACACATACATATATGAGTTGACATAAGTTGACACAGTACACAAAAAGCCCGAAAAGTTCCGATGTAAATAACCCAAAATCTCTTCAGTTCACAGTAAAAGAAAAGAGAGTACAATTTTTGAGCCATAAACAAAAATGTAAGCTTAAACATTAACACAGAAGTAGTCGCATCCAAGCTTTCGTTTGCTGAATATATTATACGCTAAGAATCGTAAAGCTGCATTACTCGGGAAGCACACTCATTCGCGTTTCGATAAACGTTTAAAAGTGACAGGATATATAGAGAAAATAGCTCCATATATCCATCTGCGTCTGTAGGACTGATCGATCACGCGTGGACTCGTCTTCACTCTGGTTCTCGATCGCAAAAACACTCGTGTTTTATCGTCTTCAGCGATCATCGTGTGTTGGTAAGGTAATCCGAAGAATTGAGGAGCAGAATAACATTCAACGTACAGCATTTACATCGGAAAGAAGAAAGAAATTCCAATTTTAACGGATCTTCGATTGCCTCTCCGGAGGTCCGAACAGCATGAGAGATCGTGTAAACTGAAGCATTTTGTAATATTGACCCATGATGCAGTTCGGCGCGTGTCCAACCTCCTCTGTGTTCGTGCGTACTAAAATTACACATTAATTGACTATGCATATACTACGGTTGGGCGACAGTAATGAAGCGAAAATTTACCTCGCCTTTGGATATTGTTTGCCGACATGTCTACTTATCTCTCATGTTAAAACTGTTTTCAATCATTGATCTGGCGAAGTAGACAGAAGTGGACCACAACTGCACTTTCACAATTTATAGTGTGTGAATCTAAAAATGTTTTGACACTCCGAAATCTGCACGTTCCTTGCCAACTTACCGACTCTTCGTGTCCATTGACATCTTTATAACTCTTTAAGAGCTGTAAGCTAACTCTACTGCCATTACTTGTACCGTTATAACCCAAATGGACCGGCAAATTGTCGATCCTGATCCTGGCAAAAATTACAACGCGAGAATCTCCGCTGGCGACCCGCACTTCTAAATGGAAAAAAAAATTTACATCGAAATCGTCCAAATCGTAGCTAGACTGCAATTTGTAATGCTAGATAATACAATTCTTTCACGTAAAAATCTTGTTCGGTTTCGATAAAATATGAATCACAAATAACCCAAAACTGTTTTGACAGCCCTCTGAGCTCAGTCGAGAGTCTCTTGAGTGTTTCAGCTCGGTTCCCGAAGTGACGTCACTGGTAGCCCGACCCAGATCCCACTTTGCGCGGTCGTGAACCTAGGAATTGCGAGTTCAAACGCCTATAGAAACGCAAGGATTTTATCAATCGAGATAATTTTTTCGTTGATGAAATCCGGAAAACTAGTAGATTTTATTAAAAGGAAAAAAATTGGGGGGTTAGTGGCACTTTAAATTCTTCTTATAATCAAGAAAACTAAAGTAATTTATGATGTCCCCAAAGACGGCACCATTGGGCTCCCGGCGACGTCGACCTCGGAGACGTCGTCATTGCGTAAGGTCCCTATTATGTTATCGAGGAGGTGGTTTCTACAAGATGCTTAGGTGTCCAGATAGACAACGCTCTTAAATGGGGTCATCATGTATCAGAATTAACGAAGTCGTTTACGCAGAAGTTAAACTTACTTAAATTACTGCACTTTCTGCCTAGAAAGGCGAGAACTGATTTCTATTTTGGGGTTATTTTGCCCTCTGTTACGTATGGTATGTTGGTGTGGGGCTCTTGGGGCCAAGTGCTTTTCTCAGGCCTAGAATGTATACATGTCAAAGCAGCAAATATAATATTTAACCAAGAGAAAATGAGGGGACAGAGAGGGACATTGAGGGCGTTGCCTGGGATATGTCGAGTCCACTAAAGTTATTTTTAACTTAAGGCGGAAACGGAAGTCTATTTCCCCAGACGTTCGCATGATACCTTTCATCCGTTGATCTGGGAATTTTGAAATGGCGGTCTGCATGGGAATACGTTTCGTCAGTAGAAGCGGCTAAAGAACCACAACCTCTTTGGAATAAAAACGCTAGGAGACATGAAGGAATATCAATGTTTGTCCTCCGAGAACTTGAACCAAAGAAAACAGCGATGAAAACAAGAAAGAATTTAATTGCTTTCATTTGCTAATTGTAAACAACATGCAGAGAAGTACCATATTGTTCGATATTGTAACATAACATGAAATACTGTTTCAATCTGTAGCGATCCTGATACCACTGAACGCATCGACAAAAGAAATCTTAGCACACCGAACAAAACTAGTTTGGGTCCCACGGAAAAACTATTTTCGAACCGAGCGACAAAATTGCTCTAAATCCGGTTGGAGTAATTATGGTCGAGCTTCAAAACCATTCGGAGGGTCGCTAAAATATTTTGAATCCAGGCCGGAACCGAAACAACTCGGAGCCTAGTGATTAGCGACAAAAACCAATTTGAATACTATACCTCAACAAAGCAATTTTCAACCATGCGATAGAAGTTTGTTTTGAACCTTAACAGCGCGGATAAAACAACTCGGGATGTAACGATCAGCCTAGAAAATAACTCAACAAAATAACAGCTCGGAGCTGGCAATGTTGAATAACAGTACAGTGACAAAACAGCTCGCAGCGAAGCGACCAGCGAGAGAAATAACTTGGAAACAGCTCGAATTGGGACGAGCGGTGACAGAAATAATTTTAATCAGGAATACAATAACAAACACCTTGGAGGGTCAGGCTTGCAGAGAAGCGTTCAGCGAGAGAAATGATGTAATAATTTTAAATGCCGGAACAGGTACTAAACAACTAAAAGCATGGCAATCATGGTAATGTAAGAACTGACCTAGTTGTGAATACTGTTACGGCGATAAAAAAGCTCCTGTAGCTTGGAGAGAAGCGATCAGCGACAGAAACCCGTGCAGAAATAATTTTGAATTCACAGAGAAACAGAACAACGTTGAAGTGAAATAATTTTCAATTCAACGACAAGATTACTCCCATGTAAGCGGCAAAAAAATGATTTTAAACACAAGAACCAAAGTACACTGAATTGAGCGAAAGGGATAACTCAATTCTTCTGACTGCTTTTTTAACAAAGGAAACCGGCGAAGACGGAGGTGTCATCTTCCATTGATCATGTTCATGCCACGTCAGCCTTCACCTTTCGTTAATTTTCACTAGTGTAAGCTTTCAATCTTCAATGTGGGGAGAAAATATCATTGTCGTTGCCAATATCAATGTCCAAGTCCATGGGCTCGAGTAAACTCCATGCATAGAAGTCACAGTGCAACACAGCCGCCGCGACCTTTATAACATGTCCAGCCGGAACGTTTTGTTGTTTTTGTTGACCACTCAGAACTGCATTTCCGCCCGTCTGTATAAGCCATTTTATTCCCAACAAGTTGTGACTTTGATTTATCCATCCAGAAATACCATCTCTCTCAAATATACACGTAAAAGACACTTATATCGACGTATTTCCCTGTGGACCGCCGTTTTCTAAATTGCGTAATCACCAAAAGAATGGTATCATGCGGCCGTAAAAGGAAGTGCACTCCCGCTGTTTCCGGCAATCCTAAAATAACTTTGGTGGATTTGACATATCCCAAGGCGAGAAGTGGGAGCCTCCCTCTCTATCCCATCATTTTCTCTTAATTTAACTTAGATTGGTGTACCCCAAGCAAGGAGGTTCTTGCCACAGCAAAATGGAATATCTTAAGGACTATGCATGAGAAACGATTACTAATTCTAGCGCATCAGGCTTATTATCATCTTTTACCATGTCCCATGAGCTGTGATTTTTGCCCCCGCAGGGTTTTGGCCCAGAGGCCAAAACCCGAGGAGGCATTATAGTCTTCCCCGCGTATACGTATAAAGAATGTGTGAAATATTGGTGTAGAATGCGAATCAATCCCGATTTGATGAAAGCAGGCGCGCACGGTGGTCTCGGGTAATCGGGTCGGGTTTCGCCATCTGCGAGCGGCATTTCAAGGTCAATACGGCCTGCATTACGATTTCAGCGCGATCAAATAAATTCGCTTCGAAATGGCCGAGATGCTCAAAGATCCTGAAGATGGATTTTAGGAGAAAAACAGCTCAGAGGGTATCGTAGGAAATTCTGAAGTATACCGGAAATTCGAGGCCAGTGTGGTTCTGTTGCAACAATAGCTAAATACCTTTCCGATCGTCAGTTCAGTCAGTTTTACCTTTGCCATCTCGTTTGGATCGCTTATTTTTACTGAGTAATCTTACGGGGCGCAGAGGCCATGTGACGGCTGGGTGACTGGCAGGGATCCAAATGTAAATGTAAATGTTTTGAGGCGTTTTCGTTGAGGACAAAAAGCTTTACTCTAATTTGCATATATGGCGACTGTAACGCCGCGATACTTCTGCTTACATCTCGGAAAAAATCTCGACTTCTGTTCTGCTTTCGAGATACGCTTGCTCGTATCTCAAGACAAATGGTCTGTTTCAATATCACACTAGAACAACAGAGTGGTTTGATATTTTTTTTCCAGAATGCACTTCCTCAGAGTATTAAGTAAAGAATATCGATACGATGACTTAAACGGAATGTGTTGGTTTAGTATTTATGGTAAGATGCCTAATTTAATTGAACAGTATGAGTGATATAGTTTACAAAAAAAAGTATAAAATTGTAGTTTATACATTAACGTTCAATGTTATTATTTTCAATCATCAGAAATAAAAGGAAGCGGGGGCAGCTTTAGTGATAATTATTACTAGTGTAAAGTATGAAAGTAGATAAGATTTCAGGAGGAAAGTGACCTTTAAATTACCCAGGCTTAGGATGGATATGATCATGAAAGCATGCTCATATAAGTCAATTATTCGGTGGAATGCGCTGGAAAACCAAATGAGATCAATTTGTGGCACTGACGCTTTTAAAAAGTCACTCAGGTGTTTTTTTAAGCCACAAATATTGTAAATACGTTGAATTCTTATATTATTTTTTATTTATTATTTTTTTTCTTTTCTTTTATTATTTTACGCTCAACACATTTACACCAAAAACATTTAAAGTTACAGTTCCAAACGCTACTAATCTAACGTTCACTGTGTACCAAATACAATATTTAACTACATTACTGATTTCTCCGGCAGAATTTTCCATGCATGCTTTAAATTATTACCATTAGTAATAGAATATTGCAGTTAAAGAATTACAAAAAAACGGCGACCACGTACGTTGAAACTTATGTAATCGTTTTTTTTTGCAACTGCGATTTCCTTGGGTATTGTTAATTTCTCCTTTACTCGCAGAAAAAAAAAAAAACTTTAGAAGCATATCTCATCCTTATGACCATTAGTACAAAAGATGTGGTATTTCGCTAGTATAATTAAATAGTTCAATGCCTGCCAATGTGCTGTGTTTTCAAAAAAGCCGTAAAGTATTTTGCCTTGATTCACTAGAAGGTTTTCACCAGTTTTTTCATACCACCAAACCTGAAAGGTTTGCCAGAAGGAAGCGGTTTTAATACAAGTAACTAACAAGTGGCTAAGAGTTGGTTGCTCGTGGTGGCAAAGGGGACACACATCACTATCTGCAAAACCGTCACGATATAGACTTCTTTGAGTAGGAAGTATGTTGTGTATAATATTATATTGAAATATTATGACTCTAACTTCTTTTGTGATCGTGAAAGGTAGTTGATAAACTTTGTGAACATTGTTTTCAGTAAAACCATGATTCAAGATCCGATTTTGCGAAGTTGGCGGGACGAAGGAACTCTCTAAGATAGAGGAATAAATTGAACTTGTGTTAAATGTTGTATTATCATTTTGATTAACCTTGCATTTTGGTTTTGCCGTTTAATTTTATCTTTCCCCGCATTAGGAATGGCGTCAATAAGGCCATAGAAGACATTGAAAGGCACAGCAAAGTTATACTTTGCCTTGAACTCATTAAACTTGTAGAAATTACTGTGTTCGTTCAGTAAGTCATTTAAATGAATCATATTATGAGTGAACCAATTTTTATAAAATACCAACATCTTGGCAATTAAGATATTGCAGTTGTTCCATAAAATTTCATGTTTGGTGTCTGTTTCGTCAATTGATGTATTTTTAACACATTGCCAATATTCTAAAAGTGAGCAATAGAAATCTGGGAGATTACCCAGCTTCAGTGTTTTGGTGTCATAGTTACAATTTGACAAGAAAGCAAGGTTCCCATGATCTCGCAAAAGATAATTTGGAATAATTTTCCACGAAGCAGAAGATTCGTTTTGGACTGTGTTGATCCAAGCGATTTTCAAAGATTTTTCCATAATAGAAAAATCGTACATTTTTAGCCCTCCATTTTTTTTTTTTTTTTTTTTTCACCAGTAAGAGTTTTTCTTTTGATTTTGGCAGGTTTACCGTCCCAAATAAAATTAAAAGTTATCTAGTTGATTTGCTCTATATAGTGGTGGGGGATGTATAAAACAGAATCATTGAAAATTAGTTTAGACAGTCCCAGCGTTTTGACTATGTTAATTTTCCCATACAACGTTAATTTTCTTCTTTTCCAGGTGTGCAAAGAGTTCTTTAAGTCACGTATTTTGGTCCCGAAGTTAAGCTCGTCTGCATCAGTTTGATTGTGCGAGAAGAAAACACCTAGAGAACGTATTGGTTCTTTTGGCCATTTAAAATCAAAGGGAGTATCTTGGTTATTTTTCCATTGCCCTAACCACATTGCTTCAGTTTTAGAAGTATTAATTTCTAAACCGGTTAAAGAGCTAAAATCTCTGAGGAAGTCAAGGAGCTCTAGAACTGATTCCTTATCACGAACAAAAACAGTGGTGTCATCAGCATATTGGGCTATCTTTATTTCATGGTCGTCAACACGAATGCCTTTGACAGAGGCTTTATTTTTTAAGGCTCTTGTAAAAAGTTCGATACCCAAGACGAACAATATTCCTGATAGAAGACAGCCTTGACGAACGCCGTTGCAAATGAAAGGAGGTAGAACCATGGCCGTTGTTGACAATGCAACTAGAAACATCATTATAGATTATTTTAATCCAGTTCAAAATGTCTGAGCCAAAATTAAAAAGTTCAAGAGCGGCGTTGAGGTAAGACCAGTCAACTGAGTCAAACGCTTTTTTGAAATCAAGGAAAATAGCTATGCCTTTTTGGTTAGTTAGGTTTGTGAAATGTATCACATCTTGTATTAAACGAATATTTTCACCAATATAACGGCCTTTGACATGGCATAACCGATTTGATCTATGTTTATAATATTGGGAAGAACTTTCTCGAGTCTTTTTGCTATGGTTTTGGTGAGAATTTTATAGTCTACATTTAAAAGTGACATCGGTCTCAGGTTCTCCAGAATAGTTTTGTCCTTAAATTTGTTTGGGATAAGGGAAATTAGTATATACACACTCAGTGATCTTGGTGTTTTAAGCAATCTGATTGGTTCGCTATCTCTGGCTAATGAGCATTATTCACCCCCTACGGAGTGAATAATGCGTAAGCCAAACAAAAATAGAGTATACTTTTGAATTAAGCATACTTTTGATTCACACTGATTTGAACGGTGTTTAAGGATCATTATTCTAGACTGTCACGAGGTTTTTTCGAAGATTAACTATAGATTTTCCATATTCAAAGATTCTGTAAATAGTTTCGCGAATTCGCGTATGCTTTGTACAGCTTGCACGTTTTCCGAGCATGGATTGAGAGGCCAATTAATTTTAATGGTTTCCTTCTGAAATGTTGTCGAGATCACTTCCTGTGTATATACTAAAACAATTATTCTTCTCAATCTCGGTGAATAGTGGCAGAATAATTGTTAATTATTCCTCTTCTCTGAGAAATAGACAGGCTTCCAGATTTAAAGGCATAATTAAAGCTGTTTATCAATTCATTGCTGATTTCGGTCCAAAGGAATCGTTAAAATTCTGCTGGGAAACCATCTGTGCCCGGCGTTTTTCCAGATTTGAAATCTTTTAGCGCTTCTAAACATTCATCCATGATAATTGAACCTTCGCACGAGATTTTATTTTCCTCCGTTAAAGGAGATATGTTTTCTGGGTTGAAGAATATTGACCCATTGAATTTTCCTGGATTTACGTTTTTTGTTTTGTAAAGAGATTCGTAGAAAATTTTTTCCTTAGTTAAAATTTCGAACTGATTACTTGTAAAAGCATTTTCGCCAATTTTTAACTTTGTTATCGTTTTATTGTTAAAATTTCGCTTTTCTAGGCCATAGCTATAAGTATTTCGTGTTTCGCTCACCTTGTTCGTGCCATCTCACTTTGCTTCTAAGGATCGCACCTTTTGTCTTATAAGTCATTACTCTCTTTAGTCTTAATTGTTCTGCTTGAAGTTCCAGTATTATGTTTCTGACCAATTAACTCGTTCGTAATTTGCCGATGTAACTTCATTTTTTCCTAAAATAGTAATATAATTAACTCTCTGAATGTTAATCGTCACTCATCGTCTTGTATCACAACGATTTTCAACGTAAATAAAGCAAACGTGGTTTAGCTTTGGATTACTTTTCGTGTTTTCCCCTTTCCTAATTTGCATAATCCGTAATCGGCCCGTGGGCATTACGGGAGAATAATGCCCTGGCATTAAGCTACACTTAGCCAATAAGAGCGCGCGTTATACCGGCTACAAACACTAGCCATATACGAATAATCAACAGTAAACAGTTTCATTAGGTTCAGATGCCTACTAACACTTTGGGCGTCTGTAAGTGACAGTTCCAGGAGAGTTGCGTAGGGGACCGACCCTCTCCTTTTGTTCTTGTTAACGACAATCCTTCAGGTCTGAACGACCAAAAACTACTTTGGCCTCAACTTAATTTTGAGTTTCTAGCTTAAAACACTTTGTCTTGGGGACGAAATTGACTTTCCCAAGTAATAGTAAATGTTTACACTTTCCAAAGGAGAGAAATTCACATTGTTTGTGAACACCAATGTGGCAGCCGTGAAGTCATGTAAAAACGGTCCATAAAGACCAATATAAATACAAATATAAGCTAGAAAGGTCAAGGTAGCGCAAGTCAACATTCATCTCCTCAATTTCAAGAATTTTCAAAAGCAGGTGAGCCAGCTTGCGTTTAAAAGATGCTTTCCATAGCTTACGAAGTTCAGGGGGGATGCCATTCCATATTTTCGCACCAACTCTGGAAAAGAAAAGCAACAGATGATTTGTTCTCGCCTGTTTTATATAGAATCTTCCAGCTACGGAGAAACGAGTAGAGTAGTAACCCTTTCACCACCAAGGGTGACTTATAGATTTTGCTCTATCTTACGCCACACGATTTTACTCGTCCAAGGGAGACCCCTTAGGTTGGTGGTGAAAGGATTAAGGTATCAGCCACCCTTCAGAACCGTCCGCGATCGGATCCCTGTAGCGCTTTCATTTTTCTTATAAACCCCAACAAAACACCCATTTTCTGAAAGCTTAATAGTACCAGATAATGGCTCATTTCTTTTAAAATCTCAAAATCGTAATAGAGAGCGTGATTGAGACGTCTTTTGCGAACGCATATGTCTGTGTAAATTCAACTCCAGTCCCGCTAAGGATGAGTGATAAAGAACGATAAACATCGCGTTTGCTTCTTGACGCTTTCTACTAAAAAGCAGTGTCTCAGATTTTTGACAGGTGCATTTGTTCTTTTGTGAAAATACGATAAAGTCAGAGGGGACAAATCATCAGCACTTCCTTTGAAAAAATGACGATTATTCGAAAATGGAAAAAGAGAACAAAAATCGCCGACACGATTCTCAAAAAAAAAAAAATATCTGACCATAAGCTGGCCAAATTTCAGCTAAATCGGTTCAGGGACTGCCGACTTGGAGTTAAAAACGTACGCTTAACTTTCCGAAATTTTCGTTCCGAGAAAACATGCCAGAAAAATATATTTTTTGCGTCATCTTACCGGCAATAGGATTATAATACCTAATCGTCCATGTAGATGTTTACCAGAGAGGGATCATCTTTTCGCGGGACGTGGCAGGAATACACTGTATTTTCTGGTCAGATACAAATCACTATTATCAGAGGTTAGTTATTTCAAGATTGTCGTTCCACGTATACAGATTTGCCCAAGATTTCTTGTTTATTTGCGATAGACCGAGAGAACTAAAAATCTTTGAGGCTTCCGCGTGACAACCAACGATAGCTCGAAATCGCGAAAGCAAGAGGAAATGCTCAAAAGCCAAGAACCGATACACGACTTATCGAAAACGCCCTGCTTTTTTCCGTCGTCGGTAATGCAAAATTAGTTTCGTGCGACGGATAGCTTTTACTGCGTAAATTTCCACAAGTTCAACGCTTCCTTGACAAAAGCGACAAGTCATCGATTCGTTGACCTTCTCCTTTCACCGGCAACGATAACGTGGCCATAGAGCTTATGCCATGTTTCAGTGTTTTTGCTTCCCAGATCTGCAAGAGGTTAGTTCTTCAACCGTAATTTTTGATCGGCTTGCACTTAATGTTGACGGGTCGTATTCGGCGCTTGGGTGCTCGTTCAACAGCTTCAGCCATTGCTCTTGGTCGAAGTAGAAAGAGGCCTCATCGCTCTCCGCTAAGTTTTCAGCCCCATCCGAGCTAAACAATTTTGACATTTTCAAATGGCTGTATCTCAGTCAAAACTAGCCTAATTAACACCAAACTTTGGGATTTTGTAAAGCTTGGTCTGCACTTTAAGACTATGTGGATAAAAAGTTGCTAATCCCATAATTTACAGACTCGTACTTAATCCTTCGCGGTTTGAAATCAGGCAATGGCAGGACTTCTCAATGCGTAATTAAAACAATTGACGCGTAGTAAACTTCAACGTCCAATAATTTTGCATTCAAATAATATTTTTTTTCGAATTTTTTTTAAAAGAAAGCTCTTGAAAAGTATTATCTGAACGTCTTGAAATCAGAAATTTCGCAAATTCGCACTTTGAACCCTGGCTGATACCTT
>JAHPZR010039276.1:20000-21616 GCA_019787425.1 Platygyra sinensis | reverse complement strand
AACTTATATATGATTCTTCAACTTAAATATACGCCGATAGTTATGAATCCGGCCAAAATCGCCTCGAGTGACTGGAAATCCAAGAAATGCTATGGTCTGTGATACGCCTTATCTTCAAAACGAGTTCGGTGACCCCGTTTATTTTACGTTTTTAAACTAATCTTGTTATTTTCTACCTGCAGTCAAAGTTTTAAAAATATCTGTACGTGGGAACTTTTGGGCGCGAACGTCCTTAAAATCATTGTTCCATCGAAAATATCAGCACTATAACTTCGAAAAACCCGTAATTCCTGTTTAAATCTCGCCTCATTAAGATGGAAGATGCTGCTACAACACCGATTTCCTGTTCATCACCAGAATTGATCAACATTTCCTCCTCATCAGCCGCAAAGGTCTTATCTAGTGAGTTTGATGAGATGAATAAATTTGTGACAAAATGGAACAACTTTTTCCTCATTGAGAAATTCCCGGAAATTCACACCGAAATTTCGGATTTTTTTCTAAATGGAAAGCGCCCGTGTAATTGGACACCCACGTGATCGCGCGCCGACTACGTGACAAATAGGCGCGCGGAAAACCAATCGCGATGGAGAAATTTATTATAGATACGATTAATGCCGCAATTATCTATCCTATTGTTTTAATAGAAAACAACCTTGGCTTAATCAAAAGCGTATCATAGACAATTTATCATGTCTATCAAAACACTGCAATAGTCGATGTAGGTTCCCAGGCAATGATCTTTTCCTTCTTTCAGATGCTTCACCTTATGCACGTTTATAAGCGATAGCGAGACCCATTCCTTAATTGACTTGAGTAATCAAAAGCGAATCATAGAAAATTTATCATGTCTAACAAAACACTGCAATAGTCTGCGTAGGTTCCCAGGAAATGATATTTTCCTTTTGTCAACTTCAATAACTTAGCCACAAAGGACAGGCATCAAAATAGTTTGGGTTAAAAGCTAACATTAAAAAGAATTTTCATTTCACGATGGCCAAATTTCCGCTGTGAAAGAAACCCTCCCACGACATAATAGATGTTGATAATTTTGAATTGCGTGGTGTTCAAAGCCTAGAGTATGGAGATAACAAGGTCGTAAGAAAATAGCTTTACCCTGAACTAAAAGAAACTGAAACGAAACAAAATGTGTCTGGCAAAACCTTAGACAGGGTCCACACTAGGCCGGAGAAATTTGACAACGCAGCTTTATATCTACGGTTCGGCATATAATCCCACAGACTTCGTCACCAAAACGAAGGTTTTCGAAAACGCTTTTCAAATCGGAGGAATTTGAAAAAGCCTGCGTTGCGTTTTCGTATGGACGGATGAGAGTATCATGAGTATGGGAACGGAGTTTTTCGAAACGATGTCGCCACCACTAATAACCATGTGATATCCCTGAACGAGTTTTCTTCAAACAAAAGTCCAAAATGACTGCTTTTTTTAAATTCATCCGGTATAGCGTGGACGGAAAATATTTCATGATCGCGACGTTTTCAGAATTACCAAGGTTAGGATGAGCTAGATCGATTTACTGCCCTTCCAACTTCAACTTAATCCGTGACATTATTTTAACCAAGATGTCGCCTTCTGAATTAAATGTTAGGAAAAAA
>JAHPZR010039276.1:5000-17500 GCA_019787425.1 Platygyra sinensis | reverse complement strand
ACGGATCACAATAGACTACGGTAAATTTATACTAAAACGATTAGTTCTTACGATGCACGGCGAAAGAAAACCAAAGTCTTTATTATTTAACAAGCCACAATCAGTTGAGCAACAGTTGAACGAAAAGAAGCTTAAAACCTGGTTCCTAAATTCTCAGTTAAAAATTCGCTTCTTCGAACTAATTACGCTTATAATAAAACGAGGTAAACAAAGTAAAATACTCAATGAAAAATGTAGACAAACAAAGTCAAAATACTCACGTAGCTTCACGTTGAAGTAAACATCTTTGCCAGGAAAAAGTTAAATAGCTCGAAGTAGGTGTTTGGTATTGTTTCAGAATAATCATTCTCATTGCCGAAACTGTTTAACTTAGTGAACTCACAACCGCTAAAAACTCGAACGAAAATTTTGGCAGTTGGATCGCCCTGAATAAAACCTGGCTCACGAGTCAGCCGCAACAACCTCATTTTATTGAGCACGGCCGGGTCGTAAGCATAAAGATTTTTGTGGTGTCGAGTGGGGGGGGGTAGAGAGAGGGGTATGGGGTGGGGGGGTGTGGCGTCAATGGGGGAGGGGATTTAGTATGGAACCTAGCGCGGGCGTGCTGCGCGCTAATGTTATAATTAATGCAATTGGGGTGGGGTTCATGCGATGGGGTGGGGGGGGGGGGGGGCGTGCGTATAGTGGGGAGCGACATAAAGCATTGATTGGATGCACGACAAAAGGGGAAGTTTGGGAGAGCACGGAAAGAAGCGTGGGAAGGGGGAAGTTGGCTCGAGGCGCAACTCTAGCTTCCCCCCCTTATTTGTGAGTTTTGCCCCCTTTTTCCCCCCCCCCCCCCCCCCTCCTTCCGCCCCACCCCCCAAAAAACTTGTCCCCCCCCCCCAAAAAAAAGTGCATCGCATAACTCGATTATACGCACATGCTTAAAAGCATGCACCGATTCTGTTTAATTAACATGGCGACAACAACTTGAGCGCTAAACTGACATGTTTTCATTTCTGATTGACTACAACTAGTTCTCACGATGCACGGTGGAGGAAAACAAAGGTCTTTATTTATCCTAACACCGCACATCAGCTGTGGAGGGAGGGGGGAAGGGTGGGGGGGGCAAAAACGGGTCAGCTGAAACGAAAAGCGTCTTAAACAAAAGTGAAGAAAACTCTGGTACCCGTCTAAGATAATTGGCTCCATGAAGAAAATCTCGACCCATTCTGGTTGTATGTTTTTAATTCGAAATAAGATTTTTATAATAGTAGACATGAAAACGCGAAGTAGACCGATAAAACAAAGTAACAAATAAAGCTCATACTGATAGAATGTAGACCGGACCCCAAAGTCAAAATACGGTCACTTCGAATGGTCAAAGTCAGATCATCTTTGGCCGGTGCAAAAGTCCACAGTAGGGTTAGTGCTTGTTCAGGAATAATCACTTCACATTTGCCGAAACTTAAATTTAAAGGAACGTTCGCGCGCCGAAAAATTATTCCAAGTCGAATGTAGAATTTTGTTTTAAATTGTTTATATAGGCCATTGCAGGCCAGAGATACTGAAGGTTTACGTATGTGCCAGAAAGTGCAACTGAGCAAAAAAACCTTCGGAGGGAACAACGCAGTCTTCGTTTCCAGTAGATAAGGCTAAGCGAATGCTGCGTATACACTAATGACTGATTTTTAATCGAAAAAGTCTGCTACGGCCATAATAGCAACTTAGTAGAGCAACAGTAACGTCAGCCGGTGGTTGTCTTAGTTGTCATAAATATCGGAATAGCGTGAGGGATCCACGGAGGGGCAAGTCGCAATACTTAGGGGGTACAAGCAACCATAAGAATTTTGTCGGAGATGGGTTCTGTAGTTTAAGCGTGAAATAAGCTTATTCCTAAATATTAACTGACGCGTTATTCCACAAAAAGTTTAACCCCTTAAAGTAGGCAGTTTGAAAACTCGCCCGCACGCGCGGACGAGGGCGCGCGCCTATGTTATACGTTAAATCATTGGTACAAACGAAAATACTCAATACTTTTCGCCATTTAAGTCTTGCCACACTTTTTCTCTGCCGTAAAACCATTAGCCAGACCTAGAATTCCGGTCTAAAAGATTAAGGAAAATCTAGGAACCCTCTTCCATTGTGGATTTCAGCCAATCAAAAATTCGGGACCTAGTTCTTGTCCTTTGTGACAACGCAAGCCATATAATAAAAGCAGTCCTTAATCACCATCAAATATTATTGTCGCGTCACAAAGCGTCATGTCGTTTTAAATACGACACGTGACTAGAATATTCCCGAGCCTGTAAACTAGCAAACTGGGGGGAATATCCAGTTGATAATCCCCGAATTTTGGTAAAGAATCCATCGCGGATTGGAGAAGCTATTTAGCTCATCCTGCCGGTTGTAAGAGAACCCTGTGACACTGTCACCAGTGACGGTAACACAGAGAAAACAAAATAATAGACCGCTAACCCTGAACAATAGCTACCAAACAAAAGATAAAACTACTTCACAGGTTTTTACAACCGGAGGTAAACCCAGCTTATTTGGCGATATATCTGTTCCTCAAAAGCTGACAGTTTTCCCTCCAGCTACACTCTAGCTCGGAAAACTGTTCGCTGCTCGGAACAGATAATGTCCGCGGATAATATCCGAGAATATATTTCCGCCCCAAATAGAGGCTATTGTTTAAATAAAACCGATCTTTTTGACCAATCAGAATGTCCAATTTTTATAATTATTCAGTTCTGCGAAATTATACTGAAAACAAATAATAGCATGACTCGCACGTTGGTATTTTGCCATAATACCGGCATGAATAATCAACATTATATTCAAATACCACTCGTCGCGCTTCTCGGCTCGTGGTATTTCAGACATTTTGAAATATCACTCGCGGTATTATTGCCAATACCCTGACAACAGGTCATGCTATTACCTATCAAACATCACGAGTTGGTTCAGGAAGCCTTTTGATTGGAATGAAGCTAGCATCTTCTTAAAACCGGAATCATAAAACTCTATAAAACAAAATACTTCCGAAAACAAGACATCACAGCTCATCTGCAAATCCTTTCTCCAGTCAGATTTTAATGCTCAGCAAAGTATGAAGATGATCGTTTATAACTATTTTTGGATGGAAATTCGATTTTAAACCCTGGCAAGTTTCCGGGAGAAATCGAAACCCACTCAGAAAAAAAGGACATCTGAACGAATCACCATTCAGTATTGTTTATGTAGATTACCTTACAGGGGCAAGTGAAGCATTCCAAAAAATTTTTTGTGCTATGCAGGATTTTGTTTTTGCCAAGTCTGTTCTTTATGACCCACTACACTGGCTGTGTCTTTTTTTTTTCGCGGTCGGAACATCGCAGCGACGCAAAAAAATGCATGTCCAGCAAAACGCCAATTTTAAACCAAGGCTGCCATGAGCGTTTTAACAACCATTCTGACTTCAGCTCTGTGCTCCGGTAATGGCTTTGTTCTCGCAGTTCATAACTCCGATTTAAATCTTTACGAAACAGTGCGCGAACATTCTCATGCGCCAATCTTGCCCTGGTTGAATCTTTAAGTGCAGTCATCAACATGCCATCGTATATGATTTACACTGTTTTGGAGGCGGGTTTGGTTCAAGAGGCAAGACTTTGGAATCATGACCAGTATCTTTAAATCGAGTCTTCATGGTTCTTCAACCTCGCTTCGATGCTCGCCATGACAATTAATACGTTCCTCGGCCATTTCGTTTGACATGAAGGTACCTTGCCTGGGAAATCGAACACCGAAAGCTCTAGTCTGCGCCATCCTTATCTGGTTACATCAGTATCGTGACGGTAATGCTGTTCTCTATTCCACTGTTTGCTGATATCGATCTTGGTGATGCTCATGTCCGTGAATACAGAAACGAGATCATAAACAAGGAAAATATTTTGTGTCGTCCACTATGGCGTTCTTTATAATAAGTGGCACGGTTATCGGTATTCTGACGACTCGAGCAATAACGAAGAAGAAAAGGAAGGTATGCTAATCCTCACAGGCACTTCAACCTATTTTTCACTGTTCTTTTTTTTTCTAAAAACGTTTGATGCATGAAAAGTTGCTGTATTGCACCATATGGTGTGCCAGTAGTGTCGATTGTTTTTCGCTGTAATTGTATCATTTGTTGGAGTGTCTCGTTATGTTCCTCCTTCAAGCAATACTTAATACAGTCCTGTGTTGTCATACCAGCTGCCGTGATCATTAAAGTAGATTGAATGAAATGAATAGTTTCAGGGCACTTCGCATGTGCAAATCTTGGCTTAACTGATCATAGGGTACTTTTTTTGCTTTCATCCTGAGCCTAATGTAGTTCAGACTACTAATGGAAGTTTTCCTTACCTGTGTTGAGCAAGAAGCCACGTGGTTCTTCCCTAATATATATATTTAGTAATATACTAAAACAGTGGATAGCGTTTAAGGCGGGCTCTGATTGGCTAGTCAAACAACGAATACCTTAGCCTGCGTAGCAGGCGTTTCCAAAACTTACGCGAAGGGAACGAAACTTGGAGGGAGGGGGAGAGGTGAGCGAAGGACAAAGGTGTGATATCCGTGATATCGTAACAAAGAAAAAACGTACTGTGCTTGACATTTCGACTGATCAATCAGTCCGCGGCACAATAGATTGCACGATACATGTTCCCGAAATATTTCAAAACCTTTTCCCTCGAAAGTCCATGACTCAGTGTACTCAGAGACTCTTTTAAAACATATCTGCGAAGCGACATGCAAATAACCGCGGTAACCATGTAGTCTCCTACGGGTATTTGTAATGGAATTCCAATGACATCCTGTCTACGGGGCTAGTCTCTAGTGGCAGCTTCTTGCTCCGGTCTTAGAACGACGAGTTTGCCGTTTTGCGAAAGGTCTTGCGACGTTTCCTGAACATCAAATTCGAAGACCCACTTCGATCCGAACGCTTCTTCAGACTCGGCCATATCTATTTTGGTCTTGTTGTTATCTGGATGGCGGATTATACATGTAAGACAAATAGGGGTATCGAATAATCCCATTCAATTTGAAAGTGCTCGCAAAATTTGGCCTTTGCTCGAATTGCTCGCAAAAATTTAGACGAGTGCTCGCTTGCTCGTGCTCGCAAAATTTTTGCAACTGCTCGCCTTAAATTTTCGAAAATTTAAGGTGGCTCTGAACCCCCCTTCGCAGAGTTTTTTTTTAAACTTTGAAAAGTTACATCTTATCATGCTGATTACAATTCAAAAATATAAATGGGGGTCACCGAGCTCGTTTTTGAGTTATAAGCCTTAAAGCTAAAATTAGGGTGTTTTTAGCAGGTCATTTTGTTGCTATGGTAACTTATTGTGCCACAAAATTAACAGCAACTTGTTCCCCAACGATTGGGCAGTTTGGATGATACCATGATTTTGGCGTCAACTGGTATAGAATGGTTGTAATGACCCATCAATCTCTAAGTCTTGGAAAGTACTGGAAACTGCAACCAGCCACCTTAAGAGGGAACCTACTTGCTTGTAAACAAGGCCTTAGAAAGCTTCAGATCTCGTTTATCGTACGCACCACAGACTCTCGTGAAGCTAAGTGGAAGTATTTTTGCAGCAAACAGCATATGAAACAAGGCATAATTGGCTGTAAGCTGCTGGGGATGTTGAACCGCGATAAGATCTTAACATGTTGCCTAGCTTTGCGCTTGTTGTCCAGTTTTTGAAGGTGTCAACCAGATTATTTGGAGCAAAACAACTTTTTCAGTAATAAAGAGAGATTTCCAGCTGACGGAAAATTAACGAAGTGCTCGCTGCTCGCCGATTTGTAAGAGTTCTAAAGTGCTCTCTGCTCGCATGAGAAAATTGAATCACTGCACTTGCTCGCAAAATAATAAACGCACTGCTTACATGCTCGCAAATTTCTCGCAAAGGACAATTCGATACCACTTACAAAATTTCTGATGTCATATTTTGATTGACGGGCTAATAACCAATCAAATTGCACTATTGCTCCCGTTCGTTGTGCGAACGGAGTTCGGTAAAATGTTTGGGATTGACTACAGGTGATTCCTTTTCTCCCCGCCCCCCTCCCTCCTTCCCAATTATTTTGCTCACACCCAGGCGTGCTTCTTCGCTCTCGCTCCGCTCTTTCTCGTTCACGTTGCTTCGATCTCCGCCTGGAAAAGGAAAGGAATCGACTGCTTACGCAGCTACGAATATCCTTTTGCTATTTATATCCGAGCAACTTCGAGCAAAATGGCGGCCCGATTTGCATCCTTGACAAGTGAAGAAATCATCCAAATTTATTTTTTGTGGTGTATATTATCACACTATTTTGGTATATAATAAAACAACTATTCACCTCAGTGTCGGTGGCGAACGGTGGATATTTACCCTCGCCGCTTCGCGGTTCGGTAAATATCAACCGCTAGCTACCTTCACACTCGTGAAAGTTTGGAAAACAACTCGAAAAAGCTGTAGAAACCACTCGCACTGCGGCTTGTGGTTCCCACAGGTTTTTCTAGTTCAGAGTCCCAAACTTCCACTTGTGTTTATATGAAACATTGCATTATGAGCTCTTCATAATAAAGTGACGGTTTTTTGTCGAGGAAGGTATTGGCTGATGATGGTTTCCCCCGCGGAAAGGTGTGGGGGGGGGGCGAGGAAGAAAATTAATTGAGGGGGGAGGGCGCGCGGGTGTGGTAACGTTTCTTTAGACAAACAAATATTTGCCCGAGCAGCGAAGCTTACGACGGCAAATATCCTAGTTTTAAAGAATTCTTTCCAACATCAAAATTTCCCAGGGGCAACTAATCAGACCCCATAGGTTCCTAGAACATAAACACGCGTGATTGCTCTTTATTGTTCACACAACATAAAATTTCCTCCGATTCTTATATGAATATATAAACTGATCCCACGTGACGCGCGATAGTGATGTTACAAGAACCCGGCGGAGTGAATACCATTATCAGGCCTCATAGTGCGCTCGTCCAAGGAACTACCCCTACCGCGGATGGATAGTAGTACGGGTCCGTATGCTGTCAACAAGCGGGGCTCAACAGAAAATAACAATTTGAACATTTGTATTAAGGTGGAGGCTTTTAATATCTTTATATATCAGTCTAATAAAATCATACGTTGTTTCCCCCTCATTCAAATTTTTACATTTGGCGTCGACGATTTCATATAAAAAGTTGATAATAATTCGATATAGTTTTTGAAGCTGGCGCGCGGAATAAAATTTTAGTGGTGTACAATAAAGACAATCGAGTGTTTATGTCTAGGAACTATGGGTCTGATAGTTGCCCCTTGGAAATTTGATGTTGGAATTCTTAAAACTAGGATATTTGCCTTCGTAGCTTCGCTTCTCGGGCAAATATTTGTTTTAAGAACGTCAAATTTCCGCGGGGAAACTATCAGCCAATACTTCCTCGACAAAAAACCGTCACTTTATTATGAAGAGCTCATAATGCAATGTTTCATATAAACACAAGTGGAAGTTTGGGACTGATACTAGAAAACCTGTGGGAACACAAGCCGCAGGCGAGTGTTTCTACAGCTTTTTCGAGTTTTTTTCCAAACTTTCACGAGTGTGAAGGTAGCTAGGCGGTTGATATTTACCGAACCGCGAAGCGGCGAGGTAAATATCCACCGTTCGCCACCGACACTGAGGTGAATAGTTGTTTTATTATATACCAAAATAGTGTGATAATATACACCAAAAAAATAATTTGGATGATTTCTTCACTTGTCAAGGATGCAAATCGGGCCGCCATTTTGCTCGAAGTTGCTCGGATATAAATAGCAAAGGATATTCGTAGCTGCGTAGCAGTCGATTCCTTTTCCTTTTTCCAGGCGGAGATCGAACAAGTGAACGAAAAGTGGGAGAGCGAAGAAGCACGCCTGGGGGTGAGCAAAATAATTGGGAAGGAGGGGAGGGGGCGGGGAGAAAAGGAATCACCTGTAGTCAATCCCAAACATTTTACCGAACTCCGTTCGCCACGAACGGGAGCAATAGTGCAATTTGATTGGTTATTAGCCCGTCAATCAAAATATGACATCAGAAATTTGTAGTGGTATCGAATTGTCTTTGCGAGAATTTGCGAGCATGTAAGCAGTGCGTTTATTTTTGCGAGCAAGTGCAGTGATCAATTTTCTCATGCGAGCAGAGAGCACTTTAGAAATTACAAATGGCGAGCAGCGAGCACTTCGTTAATTTTCCGTCAGCTGGAATCTCTCTTTATTACTGAAAAAGTTGTTTTGCTCCAAATAATCTGGTTGACACCTTCAAAACTGGACAACAAGCGCAAAGCTAGGCAACATGTTAAGATCTTATCGCGGTTCAACCATCCCCAGCAGCTTACAGCCAATTATGCCTTGTTTCATATGCTGTTTGCTGCAAAAATACTTCACTTAGCTTCACGAGAGTCTGTGTGCGTACGATAAACGAGATCTGAAGCTTTCTAAGGCCTTGTTTACAAGCAAGTAGGTTCCCTCTTAAGGTGGCTGGTTGCAGTTTCCAGTACTTTTCAAGACTTAGAGATTGATGGGTCATTACAACCATTCTATACCAGTTGACGCCAAAATCATGGTATCACCAAACTGCCCAATCGTTGGGGAACAAAGTTGCTGTTAATTTTGTGGCACAATAAGTTACCATAGCAACAAAATGACCTGCTAAAAACACCCTTAATTTTAGCTTTAAGGGCTTATAACTCAAAAACGAGCTCGGTGACCCCCATTTTATATTTTTGAATTGTAATCAGCATGATAAGATGTAACTTTTTCAAAGTTTAAAAAAAACTCTGCGAAGGGGGTTCAGAGCCACCTTAAATTTTCGAAAATTTAAGGCGAGCAGTTGCAAAAATTTTGCGAGCACGAGCAAGCGAGCACTCGTCTAAATTTTTGCGAGCAATTCGAGCAAAGGCCAAATTTTGCGAGCACTTTCAATTGAATGGGATTATTCGATACCCCTATTTGTCTTACATGTATAATCCGCCATCCAGATAACAACCAGACCAAAATAGATATGGCCGAGTCTGAAGAAGCGTTCGGATCGAAGGGGTCTTCGAATTTTATGTTCAGGAAACGTCGCAAGACCTTTCGCAAAACGGCAAACTCGTCGTTCTAAGACCGGAGCAAGAAGCTGCCACTAGAGACTAGCCCTCGTAGACAGGATGTCATTGGAATCCATTTACAAATACCCGTAGGAGACTACATGGTTACCGCGGTTATTTGCATGTCGCTTCGCAGATATGTTTTAAAGAGTCTCTGAGTACACTGAGTCATGGACTTTCGAGGGAAAGGTTTGAAATATTTCGGGAACATGTATCGTGCAATCTATTGTGCCGCGGACTGATTGATTCAGTCGAAATGTCAAGCACAGTACGTTTTTTTCTTGTTACGATATCACGGATATCACACCTTTGTCCTTCGCTCACCTCTCCCCCTCCCTCCAAGTTTCGTTCCCTTCGCGTAAGTTTTTGGAAACGCCTGCTACGCAGGCTAAGGTATTCGTTGTTTGACTAGCCAATCAGAGCCCGCCTTAAACGCTATCCACTGTTTTAGTATATTACTAAATATATATATTAGGGGAAGAACCACGTGGCTTCTTGCTCAACACAGGTAAGGAAAACTTCCATTAGTAGTCTGAAACTACATTAGGCTCAGGATGAAAGCAAAAAAGTACCCTATGATCAGTTAAGCCAAGATTTGCACATGCGAAGTGCCCTGAAACTATTCATTTCATTCAATCTACTTTAATGATCACGGCAGCTGGTATGACAACACAGGACTGTATTAAGTATTGCTTGAAGGAGGAACATAACGAGACACTCCAACAAATGATACAATTACAGCGAAAAACAATCGACACTACTGGCACACCATATGGTGCAATACAGCACTTTTCATGCATCAAACGTTTTTAGAAAAAAAAAGAACAGTGAAAAATAGGTTGAAGTGCCTGTGAGGATTAGCATACCTTCCTTTTCTTCTTCGTTATTGCTCGAGTCGTCAGAATAACCGATAACCGTGCCACTTATTATAAAGAAACGCCATAGTGGACGACACAAAATATTTTCCTTGTTTATGATCTCGTTTCTGTATTCACGGACATGAGCATCACCAAGATCGATATCAGCAAACAGTGGAATAGAGAACAGCATTACCGTCACGATACTGATGTAACCAGATAAGGATGGCGCAGACTATAGCTTTCGGTGTTCGATTTCCCAGGCAAGGTACTTCATGTCAAACGAAATGGCCAGGAACGTATTAATTGTCCATGGCGAGCATCGAAGCGAGGTTGAGAACCATGAAGACTCGATTAAAGATACTGGTCATGATTCCCAAAGTCTTGCCTCTTGAACAACCCCGCCTCCAAAACAGTGTAAAATCATATACGATGGCATGTTGATGACTGCATTAAAGATATCAACCAGGGCACACGCATTTGCGCGATGAGAATGTTCGCTGCACTGTTTCGTAAAGATTTAAATCGAGTTATGAACTGCGGAGAACAAAGCCTTACCGGAGCACAGAGACTGAAGTCAGAATGGTTGTTAAAATCGCTCATGGCAGCCTTGTTAAAATTGGTTTTGGGACTGGATGCACTTTTGCGTGCTGCGATGTTACGACCGCGGCAGCCAGTGTAGTGTCATAAAGAAGCTTGCAAAAAACAAATCCGCATAGCACAAAAAATTTTTTGGATGCTTAATTTCCTGTAAGGTAATCTACATACAACAATTACTGAATGGTGATTCGTTCAGTATGTCCTTTTTTTCTGAGTGGGTTTCGATTTTCTCCCGGAAACTTGGCCAGGGTAAAATCGAATTTCCATCCAAAAAAGTTATAAAACGATCATCTTCATACTTTGCTGAGCATTAAAATCTGACTGGAGAAAGGATTTGCCAGATGAGCTGTGATGTCTTGTTTTTCGGAAGTATTTTGTTTTATAGAGTTTTATGATTCCGGTTTTTAAAGAAGATGCTAGCTTCAATTCCAATCAAAAGGCTTCCTGAACCAACTCGTGATGTTTGTATAGGTATAGCATGACTGTTGTCAGGGTATTTGGCAATAATATACGCGAGTGATATTTCAAAATTGTCTGAAATACACGAGCCGAGAAGCGAGCGAGTGGTATTTGAATATATGTTGATTATTCATGCCGGTATTATGGCAAAATACCAAGTGCGAGTCTGCTATTATTTGTTTTCAGTATATTTCCAGAAACTGAATAATTATAAAATTGGACATTCTGATTGGTCAAAAGATCGGTTTATTTAAACAATAGCCTCTATTTTGGGGCGGAAATATATTCTCGGATATTTATCCGCGACATTATCTGTTCCGAGCAGCGAACAGTTTTCCGAGCTAGAGTGTAGCTGGAGGAAAAACTGTTCAGCTTTTGAGGAACAGATAATCTCCAAATAGCTGGTTTACCTCGGTGTAAAAACCTGTGAAGTTTTTCTTTGTTTTGTAGCTATTGTTAGGGTTAGGGTCTATTATTTTGTTTTCTCTGTTTTACGTCACTGGTGAGTGTCACAGGTTTTTACACCGAGGATGAGCTAAATAGCTTCTCCAATCCGCGAGGATTTTTAAAATTGGGGATTATCAATTGGATATTCCCCAGTTGCAGTTACAGCTCGGGAATATTCAGTCACGTGTCGTATTTAAACGAATGACGCTGTGAGGCGACAATAATATTTGATGGATAAGACAGCTTTTATTATATGGGCTGCGTTGTCCAACAAGGACAAGAAATCAGGTCCCGAATTTGATTGGCTGAAATCCACAATGGAAAAGGGTTCCTAGATTTTCTTAATCTTATAGACCGGAATTCTAGTCTGGGAAAATGTGTTTTATCGGCGGAAAAAGTTGCAAACTTAAAATGCAAAAGTATTGAGTATTTTCTTTTACCAATATTTAGCTTATAACATAGGCGCGCGCCCTCGTCCGCGCGCGGCGGTTTCAAATGCCTCTTTAAGGGTTAAATTTTGTGAAAACGTTAGTAATATTTGGAATTATTTACGCAACAGACCCACTCCGACAAAATATGACTAAGATCGATTGCCTCCGTTGACTCACCTTCGATATTATAACTATAAACACCTGCAGACGGTGCTCAATTATATGGACAATTTTTTCGAAATCAGATATAGTTTACCACACGCTTATCTCTGAAACGAAGAGGTGATCCCGATTTTTTTTTTGCATTTCTGGCACAAGTAACTCATTATCTGCCTGCAATAAAAATTTAAAAAATTCTATCGACTGGAAAATTTTCGCGCGAACGTCCTTAATTAAGTTTCGGCAATGTGAAGATTATTCTGAACAATCCTAACCCTACTTGTGACTTTTGCCCGGCAAAGATGATTTACTTCGACGTGAGTATTTTGACTTTGCTTGTCTACATTTTCATAGAGTATTTGTACTTTGTTTGGCTACGTTTTCATTATAATCTTAATTCGAAGAAGCGAATTTTTCATTGACAATTTTAGAGACCAGGTTAAGCGTTTT
>JAHPZR010039273.1:67500-79487 GCA_019787425.1 Platygyra sinensis | reverse complement strand
GACAATTCAATCTCTTTGTACATACCAGGCCAGTAGAATGCTTCCCATGCTTGTACTCCTAGATGACTGGAGTGTAGCTTTCTTTTAAGCTCAGCTCTCATTTGAAATGGTATGACGACACGGTCCCCTTTGAAAATAACTCCATTTTGAAGTGTAATTTCTTCTTTGAATGGAAAGTGATCTTGAACTTCCATTGGGAGATGGAGTTTACTTTCTGGCCAGCCTTGTTTGATGACACAAGCAAGGGTCTTGAGGATAGCATCTTCTTGAGTAAGGTTTTGGATTTGGCAAAGAGTTTCATCTTTCACTGGAAGATATTGTAGCATGTTTACTTGCTCTGCTTCTATCTCTTTTGGAGACCTTGTTTCCGAGACTTTCATGACATCTTCCTGATCCTCAGGGGCTTCCTTAAGCGACAGATTCACACAACTCAGGGGATCAGCCATAAGAAGGGAGATTCCCTTTTGCAAGAGACTCGTAGCGTTGGAGTCTAAGGAGCATCCGTTGTAGCTTTTTGGGTGCATTAAGGAGGCTTTTCTTGAAGATTGCTTCCAAAGGCTTGTGATCAGATTCGACCAGAACTTCCATTCCATACAGGTAGGTTTCAAACTTCTCCATTCCGAATACAATGGCCAGTACCTCCTTTTCGATTTGCGCATACTGGACCTCTGTGGGGGTCACAGACCTGGATGCATATGCGACTGGATGTCCATCTTGCATTAAGGTATCCTGGTAGGTGGATTGACAGTGTTTGGAAATCACGCTCTTACGCTGGCGCTTTGAAAGAAAACCCCATCAACCTATACATGTACATTTTCTGAAAGCTTAATAGTTATAGAATACTATCATATGTTTGAAATTTTCTAAAAAGTTATTGTCGCAGTGCTATGAAAAGAAATACCCAGAAACACTGCTTTGCTTAAACTGGTTCGCTTCTGCGCGTGAATTATCGGAGCGGCGCGATTAACATCGGAAATGTTTTCTCACACATCACCCTCAAAAAGGGTGTCGGCGATTTTCCAGATGTGGTTTGGTTTTTTTTTATTCTACACCCTCCTAACATTATTTTGATATTCTGAACGCGGGTGTTTCCTTCCACTAAAGAGGCCATAACTCTGAAACGGAAGCGAAATTAAACAAAGGCCGACACCCTTTTTTGAAGGAGGTAATAGGGAACATACCTGCCGATTTTCAGCCAATTCCGTTGGAAGACTTGCGTAAATGAACTAAAAATGTTCATCCTTATATGCAGTTTTGTTTTATCGAGAAAAAGACGAAAAACCTTTTGCGAGATCGGTATGATTAGGTGTTAAAAATCCCCTCCACGCTGACAGATGTCGGCATGTGTCAGTTTACCAAAACAATGGGTCCTGACAACTTGAAATAAACAGACGTCTTCGTTGTGGAGAAATCATCCGAGAAGCGAAAAACTACTTAGGTTTAAACAGGTTTGTATTTAAACTGGCGTGATCATTTTGTCGGCAGCATTGGTATTATGTTGTTTGAATTTAGATTTCTTCGCTCTCCAGACATTTTCTGAAACCATATATGCCTCGTGGAGCCAAAAAGAGGAAATTTCGAGGTCTATATCATCTACATCATGCTACATCTACATCTGTGCTTGACTCGATCTCTCGTTTTGGAAGTTTCGGAATTGCGTCCGTTCTCCAGCAATTTTGTGCGACTAGCACTTGTACGTATTTTGACCTTCAGCTTCATTGGTGGGAATTGTGTCATCGAGTCCCTTCAACCATTCTTCTTAGTTTAAAACAATGCGACCCACAGTCGCTGCTCAGATCAGGAGCCAAAGATCTTGTTCGACGCTGAACTTGCTGGTTCCACCAGATTTTCGCCTCTTCGGCTTCTTTGAAGACGAAAAAGGGCAAGAAGTTTTCTTGTGGGTATTTGCCCTGACAAAAAGAAAATTTGACAAGAACGAAAGCTTAACTTGCAATGAAACAACCAGATCGAGAACGGTTTGCTTGCGCAAATAAAACATCACACCGCAATTCGCATTAGATGTGACAACTGGCGGTGAATTTTCATTAGAGCTGTCAATGCGCCGAAAGAGATTCAAAAATAGTTTTTCTCTTTATCGTAAAAAGTAAAAAGGCTTTTTTCTCCATTCTTTTTGCAAATTATTTTTCTCAGTCTTCTCAATTTGAACAGTGAAAAAAAGATTTTTCGAATTTTCATAAAAATCCACCTACCAGGTATTCATCACTGTGAGAGTAAAATCATAATTACAGAATTTATACATGAAACTTTCAAGTAGTTGTACATGTAGTAGTACTTAAGAGGCTCCTCAAGTAGGAAAAGTTTGCTAGCTTGTTAGAATCGGCCCAATCTCTTTCTGTAGACTTGCAGCAAGCCTGCAAGTCATTTGCAAGCGTTAGATCGCAAACTTACAGTGTCTGGTATTTCACGCACCCTAGGGCGGGGTAAGCGCATGCGCAGGCAGGCAAGCACCCAAAGTGGGGGAAGTTTGCTGGCTTGTTAGAGTCGGCCCAAACTCCCTCTGCAGACTTGCAGCAATCCTGCAAGTTATTTGCGAGCGTTAGATCGCAAACCTACAGTGTCCGGAATTTCACCCACCCTAGGGCGGGGTAAGCATTGACCCAAATGCCATGCCCACACTACAGTGTGATGCCTCCATGCATGGCCTGGGAGCATGTTTAAGGTATCATGGTAGGTGGATTTTTATGAAAATTCGAAAAATCTTTTTTTCACTGTTCAAATTGAGAAGACTGAGAAAAATAATTTGCAAAAAGAATGGAGAAAAAAGCCTTTTTACTTTTTACGATAAAGAGAAAAACTATTTTTGAATCTCTTTCGGCGCATTGACAGCTCTAATGAAAATTCACCGCCAGTTGTCACATCTAATGCGAATTGCGGTGTGATGTTTTATTTGCGCAAGCAAACCGTTCTCGATCTGGTTGTTTCATTGCAAGTTAAGCTTTCGTTCTTGTCAAATTTTCTTTTTGTCAGGGCAAATACCCACAAGAAAACTTCTTGCCCTTTTTCGTCTTCAAAGAAGCCGAAGAGGCGAAAATCTGGTGGAACCAGCAAGTTCAGCGTCGAACAAGATCTTTGGCTCCTGATCTGAGCAGCGACTGTGGGTCGCATTGTTTTAAACTAAGAAGAATGGTTGAAGGGACTCGATGACACAATTCCCACCAATGAAGCTGAAGGTCAAAATACGTACAAGTGCTAGTCGCACAAAATTGCTGGAGAACGGACGCAATTCCGAAACTTCCAAAACGAGAGATCGAGTCAAGCACAGATGTAGATGTAGCATGATGTAGATGATATAGACCTCGAAATTTCCTCTTTTTGGCTCCACGAGGCATATATGGTTTCAGAAAATGTCTGGAGAGCGAAGAAATCTAAATTCAAACAACATAATACCAATGCTGCCGACAAAATGATCACGCCAGTTTAAATACAAACCTGTTTAAACCTAAGTAGTTTTTCGCTTCTCGGATGATTTCTCCACAACGAAGACGTCTGTTTATTTCAAGTTGTCAGGACCCATTGTTTTGGTAAACTGACACATGCCGACATCTGTCAGCGTGGAGGGGATTTTTAACACCTAATCATACCGATCTCGCAAAAGGTTTTTCGTCTTTTTCTCGATAAAACAAAACTGCATATAAGGATGAACATTTTTAGTTCATTTACGCAAGTCTTCCAACGGAATTGGCTGAAAATCGGCAGGTATGTTCCCTATTACCTCCTTCAAAAAAGGGTGTCGGCCTTTGTTTAATTTCGCTTCCGTTTCAGAGTTATGGCCTCTTTAGTGGAAGGAAACACCCGCGTTCAGAATATCAAAATAATGTTAGGAGGGTGTAGAATAAAAAAAAACCAAACCACATCTGGAAAATCGCCGACACCCTTTTTGAGGGTGATGTGTGAGAAAACATTTCCGATGTTAATCGCGCCGCTCCGATAATTCACGCGCAGAAGCGAACCAGTTTAAGCAAAGCAGTGTTTCTGGGTATTTCTTTTCATAGCACTGCGACAATAACTTTTTAGAAAATTTCAAACATATGATAGTATTCTATAACTATTAAGCTTTCAGAAAATGTACATGTATAGGTTGATGGGGTTTTCTTTCAAAGCGCCAGCGTAAGAGCGTGATTTCCAAACACTGTCAATCCACCTACCAGGATACCTTAATGCAAGATGGACATCCAGTCGCATATGCATCCAGGTCTGTGACCCCCACAGAGGTCCAGTATGCGCAAATCGAAAAGGAGGTACTGGCCATTGTATTCGGAATGGAGAAGTTTGAAACCTACCTGTATGGAATGGAAGTTCTGGTCGAATCTGATCACAAGCCTTTGGAAGCAATCTTCAAGAAAAGCCTCCTTAATGCACCCAAAAAGCTACAACGGATGCTCCTTAGACTCCAACGCTACGAGTCTCTTGCAAAAGGGAATCTCCCTTCTTATGGCTGATCCCCTGAGTTGTGTGAATCTGTCGCTTAAGGAAGCCCCTGAGGATCAGGAAGATGTCATGAAAGTCTCGGAAACAAGGTCTCCAAAAGAGATAGAAGCAGAGCAAGTAAACATGCTACAATATCTTCCAGTGAAAGATGAAACTCTTTGCCAAATCCAAAACCTTACTCAAGAAGATGCTATCCTCAAGACCCTTGCTTGTGTCATCAAACAAGGCTGGCCAGAAAGTAAACTCCATCTCCCAATGGAAGTTCAAGATCACTTTCCATTCAAAGAAGAAATTACACTTCAAAATGGAGTTATTTTCAAAGGGGACCGTGTCGTCATACCATTTCAAATGAGAGCTGAGCTTAAAAGAAAGCTACACTCCAGTCATCTAGGAGTACAAGCATGGGAAGCATTCTACTGGCCTGGTATGTACAAAGAGATTGAATTGTCTCCAAGTGCCAAGTCTGCAATGCATACCACCAAGGGCAGCAGAGGGAGCCCATGATCTCACACCCAGTACCATCAAGACCATGGCAGGTCCTTGCTGTTGATCTCTTTGAGCTCCAGCGCCAGGACTACCTTGTCACCACTGACTATTACTCAAATTTCATTGAAGTAGACAAGCTCATTAGTAAGACATCTAAAGACGTAATTGAAAAGCTCAGGCCTCGTATGGCAAGACATGGAATTGACGACAAGATAGTAAGCGACAGTGGCCCCCAGTTCAGCTCACAGGAATTTAAGAAGTTCAAAGATTTGTATGAGTTTGATCACGCCACAAGCTCTCCCACCTACCCACAATGGCAAGGCAGAAAATGCGGTAAAGACTGTGCAGCGAATCATGCTGAAAGCCTCAGAGGCTGGCAGTGATCCCTACTTGGGATTCCTTGACTTTTGCAACACCCCACAGAAGGACTGAGAATGTCTCCAGCTCAGCGCCTCTTTGGCCGACATACCAAAACCCTCCTGCCTACCTATGGGAGACTACTAACACAACCCAAATTTGACAACACTTCCCAGCTTCTTCATGCCCAGAAGAACAAACGAGCCTTCTATTACAACAATGGCACTAAAGAACTCCGGCCACTTGAACCAGTGAACACAGTTCGTATCCATCCCCCAAGTATAGCCAACAATGGACCCCAGCAACGGTTGACAAACAAGTTGGTGTATGCTCATACCAAGTTATCACTGACGACGGAAGGGTGTATCGCAGGAACTGCTGATACCTACGTCTAACAGCTGAAGTCCCTAAACAATCATCTCCTGACATGCAGATATGTAGCTCTGATCCTGGTCCCCTGCCCTAGACCAAGGTTGAACAGGTACCACCAGTAGCTGAATCAATGCCCCAAGAAGTGGTAAAGCCACAAACAACACCAAACCCTCGAGCTGATGATGTAATGAGTCCAGAAAGATGTAGCGCCCGGGGAAGAGTTCTACGAAGACCAGCATACCTCAGTGCATGACTATGAATGCTGACACTTTTCCTATGTTGTTCATGTTCTCGGAACAATGCCTCAAAGAAATGATTTAAGTTTCTCTTTGTTTATTCTTTCTTGTTTTGAACAACGAAGGGAGATGTAACGATGCTAATTTATGCATGTTAAGTTACTTTATACAGTTTGGTTTGCATCTGCGTTCCTGGATGTGTTCGCTCGCTTCAGTTGATGTACACTTGGCCTACAAGATTACATGTTGTGTTTAGAGGCTCTGGTGCTTCGTTGTTTGTCTTAGCGAATACGTTACAAACTCCACAAGAGATTGTGGTTGGTTCATCCAGGGTTGGAGGGAATGAGATGGGACCAGTCTAGTAACCAGAAGTTCTTAGATTGAACTCCTGGCTGGAGAAGTCCTTTAGTTCTTTTTCTTATTAAATTCAATCAGCTTTTGTAAATGTGTGAAGTACTTCTCCCAACCTAGCTTAGTAGTGAAGTCATTAATCACCATGGTGGGATGGGGTGCCTCTAAAAAGCTAAAGTTGTATGGAGCAACCAAAAAAGGAATATTATTATTACTTGTAATAGAAGAATGCAAGCTGTTTTACGCACTCTATAAATTTAATTTTTTTTTTCATAACAGGCTGTGCGAGACATTCAGTTCTCCCACTTCAAAAAGAGTTTGCTTGGTGCTGTCAGTGATGACGGAGCCCTCAATTTGTGGGATTCTAACACGAAAAAGCTTTCGACTTCATTTGCCTCTGATCACAAAGGACCAGCAACTGGACTGAGTTTCTCACCTATGAATGACATGCTATTGTGCAGTGTGGGGCTGGACAAAAGAATTGTGTTCTATGATGTTCAGCAGAAAAAGTAAGTACAAATTAATTTCAAATATCCATCCCAGCTTGTATTGCACATACCAAAACAGAGTGTCAATGGGGTATGACCCTAGTAAGTAAACAGCTAAAAATAAGCCATTTACATGTAGGCAGTTAACTGTTCAAAATAATGTTAGGCAGTAAATGTAAAAAATATTTGACATGACATATACGGGTGTTATGCCGGGACAGAAGAAAGTGACCGTAATAATGAGGTGACTGTATTAACAAAGTGACCATAAGGCAGAGTTTTCAGATGAAATATGATGGCATGAAGGGTTTCCAGAAGTGTCGGACGAGCTCAAAGTAAACTAATATTTCCATTTGTATCCAAAAAAAATTGGTCTATTTGTCGTGGAAAGTTGGCAACATTTGGCTGGCAAAAAGTCGATCATGTTTTATATCTTAGTCAGTTTGTATTTTGTGGTTTATACAGCTACGATTATCATAGCAGAAAGACCACCATTATACACTATAAATAGTTAACCCCATTGACACCCTCATCTCATGAATTATAGGATCGATAAAAGTTTGCGGCTGTGAAGTGATGCAAAATAACATTTCAACTTTCACTTACAACCATTCATAAACAAAAGTTAGCTCTGTCCACTTGAATTACTAGATGTAAGTAAATCAGAGTTAAATCAATATATTAGGTTTTCAAATGGAGCAACAACAGGAGATTTCAATGAACATCGCTCTACTATCTGTTAACTATGGTGGCCCAATTCAACACCATAGAATAAATTGATACAGAATGGTGTAATTTTTAAAAGTGTGCATATATATTTTTTCATATTATTTGCTATTTTGTTTTTTTATTGAAAACTAAATAAGAAAAAATTAATACATAAAAATACAAAAAGATTTGAAAAAATAAAATTAAAAAGAATAACCTTTGTGGCCCAGCAATGCCATAGACCACAATGCATCACAAGTAAATGTATGATATTCCATAATCCCCCAGAAAGCTTTCTTTTTCAAAATGGTGCCCAGAATGAGGAACTTAGAGCGGGAAGAAGATATAGAGTGAGAGAATGACCCGGAGCAGGTTAGTCATAACCTGGGACAATCAGAAATAGTAGACTTTGACAGTCAAATATCTGATGTATTCTTGCAGCCTGAGCACTCTATCTTGTCATCTCCATCATTTTGGGATCAGGTGCACTGACTACTCTGCCCATGGAGATGGGACAAGAGAGGCTGTTGAGAAAGAAATGAATGGACAAGAAAATTGTTGGGTTACTACTTGCTACACAAGAATGTTTGAGAAATACTTTGACTCGAGATCCCAAGAAATCTGGTGTATAAGGTTATGGCAGACTTTAATCCAGAAGGTCTTAGGGAAAGAGAGGTGTCATGGGGAATGTGTGGGGATGCCAAAACATCCTAACAGAACTGGGGCAGTAAAATGTGTTTACTTTTATAATTTTTTCATTTACTTTAAGTCAGTTTCCATCCCCTTCTCAGAGATAGATAATCAAGAGTGGATGGTGAGGCCATGCACTTTTCCACCTTACTGTATCAGACTATTCCATAATAGCAGTGCAACTATCTGATTGTTAGCAAAATTCAACATATTTGTATGTCCATGAAATAACTTGAAAATTAGAAGTAGTGGGAAAACAGTATTAAATGCAACCCTTATATTTTTGCTCAAATTTCAGGTGAATGCCCCAGTTTTTTTGGAACATTTTGGCATCCCACACCACCTGTTTCCTCAAGACCTTCTGGGTTATGTTCACAATAATGTTGTAGACCAGATTTCTTGGGACCTTGAGTCTATGTACTTCTCGAACCTTCTTGTGTAGTGAGCAGTGACCCAATAACCTTCCTGGGCCTTTCATTTCTTTCTCAACAGCCTATCTCACCTTTTATCAACAGAGTAGTCAGTGCACCTGATCCCAAAATGATGGAGATGACAAGATAGAGTGCTCAGACTCCAAGAGTATATCGGATATTTGACTGATAAAGTCTACTAATTCTGATTGTCCCAGGTTACGACTAACCTGCTCCTTAAGGTTGTTCTCTAGCTCTATATCCTCTTCTCACTCTGAGTTCTTTATTCTGGCTGCCATTTTGAAAAACAAAGCTTTCCAGGGGATTATGGGATGTATGTTTACTCATGATGCATTTTGGTCTATGGCATTGCTAAGTGCCTGAGGTGATTTTTTTAAAATTTCATCTTTTCAAATCTTTTGTATTTCCATGTATTTTTAATTTTATTTAAAAAAATCAAAACAAAAATATTAGGAAAAAACAATTGTGTACTTTTAAAAATCACACCATTCTGTAGTCAATATTTTCTTGGGTGTTGATGCGCCATCACAGTTATTACTTGTATAGTCAATTTTGAGCTGTTACATATTTTTCTTGTGGACATGTATTGTACTTGTAAGTAAATAATAATTATGGTATATATGTGGTTTGTATTTTTCCTGGTGCTGTCATTGGTATATAACATGCATGTTTGTTGATGTGAGAGCTAGTTTGTATTCATGCAACTACTCTAAACCACCAACTGATGAGTAAGAATATTATAACGTGACTGTGTGTTTGCAGTTAATTCTTTCTTTTTTGTTTTTGTTAAGGTCAGTGAAGGTTATGACAGCAGAATCTCCTTTGACTTCTGTTGATTTCATGTCTGATGGAGGAACTCTTGCAGTGGGTTCAACAAGAGGTTTGTTGACAAAAATAACCACTTAGATATAGCCCAGGCAGAAAAAACAAATTTTTGTGCCTGACAGATAGCTCAGGCAGACTGCTTCAAGAGTGTTTGTGGCTTTCAGAAAGGTGTACATGTATTTGTTTTCTTTCCTTCTTGCATTTGCAAATTTTGTCAAGTGCACCAGGTAAACAATGCAAATAACGTGACATATGAGCTCCAAGATTAGTGTTTACCGCAAAAATTTTCCCAGGCAGTGTCATCCGTTTATGTGATTATGGCATTGTCCAAGTTGATTAACTTTATTTGAAAATACATATTTTCTAAAATAAATTGGCTGCTTTTTTAGTTTTTTAATATTTATCTTTAATTTGCAAAAAAAAATTGCGCCTTTGAAGGTGCCTTGAGTTAACTCTTCCCTTTGGTCAAATTAATGTATGTACATGACTGTATAATAATGCAATGCTAGGCTTGGTGAGCCCTATCTTTTATTGTTGAATCATGAAAAACAGCTGAAACTTGGCAGTTGCCAGGTTTCCAGTGGCAATTTAATACCTACAAGGGTGAGTGAAAATTAAGGTTTAATCACCTGAAATGCAACTACATGATACAAAATACCTATTGTGATGTATTGCAAAATACTGAGTTAAAATTAAAAAAATAGCCTGTAGTTTTCAATTGGTCTAACCTTTTCTTCCCAACTGTGATTTCACCAACTTCAACGAATGTTTAGTTTATAAGTGGAAAATTCCAAGGGGATTAATCCATAAACAATTCTGAGCCAACACAGAGAGCAAAGGAGTCATATCTAACCTTATTCCCATTTTAAGTCACCATGCAACAGTACTGTAGCACAAATTGATCTGTAGTTGATTTAAATCACTGGACATGATTAAACTGTATTCATTCCATTGCATTATGCATCTGGTGAAATTCTATTTGAAAGACCAAAGCTGCATACAGTCATGACTGTGGCCATCACTACAGTCATGACTGTGGATATCACTACAGTCATGACTGTGGCCATCACTACAGTCATGACTGTGGACATCACTACAGTCATGACTGTGGCCATCACTACAGTCATGACTGTGGACATCACTACAGTCATGACTGTGGACATCACTACAGTCATGACTGTGGCCATCACTACAGTCATGACTGTGGACATCACTACAGTCATGACTGTGGCCATCACTACAGTCATGACTGTGGACATCACTAAAGTCATGACTGTGGCCATCACTACAGTCATGACTGTGGACATCACTATGGTCATGACTATGGCCATCACTACAGTCATGACTGTGGCCATCACTACAGTCATGACTGTGGACATCACTACAGTCATGACTGTGGCCATCACTACAGTCATGACTGTGGACATCACTACAGTCATGACTGTGGCCATCACTACAGTCATGACTGTGGCCATCACTACGTCATGACTGTGGACATCACTACAGTCATGACTGTGGACATCACTACAGTCATGACTTGGCCATCCACTACCAGTCATGACTGTGGACATCACTACAGTCATGACTGTGGACATCACTACAGTCATGACTGTGGCCATCACTACAGTCATGACTGTGGCCATCACTGCAGTCATGACTGTGGCATCACTACAGTCATGACTGTGGCCATCACTACAGTCATGACTGTGGACATCACTACAGTCATGACTGTGGCCATCACTACAGTCATGACTGTGGGACATCACTACAGTCATGACTATGGCCATCACTACAGTCATGACTGTGGACATCACTACAGTCATGACTGTGGCCATCACTACAGTCATGACTGTGGCCATCACTACAGTCATGACTGTGGCCATCACTACAGTCATGACTGTGGCCATCACTACAGTCATGACTGTGGACATCACTACAGTCATGACTGTGGACATCACTACAGTCATGACTGTGGACATCACTACAGTCATGACTGTGGACATCACTACAGTCATGACTGTGGCCATCACTACAGTCATGACTGTGGCCATCACTACAGTCATGACTGTGGACATCACTACAGTCATGACTGTGGCCATCACTACAGTCATGACTGTGGACATCACTACAGTCATGACTATGGCCATCACTACAGTCATGACTGTGGACATCACTACAGTCATGACTGTGGACATCACTACAGTCATGACTGTGGCCATCACTAACAGTCATGACTGTGGACATCACTACAGTCATGACTGTGGCCATCACTACAGTCATGACTGTGGCCATCACTACAGTCATGACTGTGGACATCACTACAGTCATGACTGTGGCCATCACTACAGTCATGACTTGGACATCACTACAGTCATGACGTGGCCATCACTACAGTCATGACTGTGGCCATCACTACAGTCATGACTGTGGACATCACTACAGTCATGACGGTGGCCATCACTACAGTCATGACTGTGGACATCACTACAGTCCTGACTGTGGCCATCACTACAGTCATGACTGTGGACATCACTACAGTCATGACTGTGGCCATCACTACAGTCATGACTGTGGCCATCACTACAGTCATGACT
>JAHPZR010039273.1:45000-62500 GCA_019787425.1 Platygyra sinensis | reverse complement strand
CTTAGCAATGCTGTTCGTCTTATTATAGTCCACTCAAATACTGTTCGGTGTGGCCAGTACCCAGGACTTTGTGAGACATTTTTAGACACCCTTTTCACTTCTAGCTTGTGCACACAAATGGTAATGTAAGTTCTGTTTTCCTGTAGGTTAATAGTTTAGCAAACAATAAGAGTTCAAAGCCTGCAGTGTCAAACATTAAGCCAACAACACAGCTGCCAACAGAACAGGCTGCAGTAATAACTGACAAGACTGGCCAGGAAAAAGACCAAGATCATACTGTTCACACACCTGTAACACAACAAAATGGAAATGACCAGGAAGATATTTTCTCACCTTTGAAGGGAAGTATGTTTTACTTTTTTTATGCTCTTCAAAGATAATTTATATTACAAAACATTGTGTAACTCACTTATCTGCTAATTAGTGGTTCAGCACATGGCAACCCACTGAACCATTCCAATAATGCACTCTGCACAATACATGGCAAAATCAAGCACCTACTCCTACAAGAAAGTTGCCTACTTCAGAACTTTATGACAACCCTTGTACTCTGAAGTTACCTGCTCCTTGATTTACATCAAGAGAAGAAGAGAGCACTATAATGGTGAATGGTTAACTACAATCATGATGGAAAATTTGGCAGTTTTTAGAAAATTATTTTTACCTGCAAAATTATTTGTTGAAATCACAAACTTTTTTCACAGAAGTCCTTTAAGCAATGTGTAGATTCAAAAGAGAGAAGGTAAAAAAGGAAATAATTATGACTCTTTAAGAATAGTGGCAGACAAGCCACACCCTGAATTTGGCAACTCAAATTGCGGAAAAAAGTGTTGAAATGGTGACCTCAAACTGGCTAAAAAAATTTTTAATGAAGATTTAATGCAGTTTAGCAGCACAAAATGTAAGCCTGTGATTATGAACAAAAGAGGCTCTTTTAGGAGCCACCAATGAAGGCAGTTCATGTATGTGTACACTGATATTTTGTATATTGAAGTTACTGATGGAATGTCCTAACATAGTTAGTAGTTGCTAACTATGGTCTTAATTCATGAAAGTTTATAGCACATTGTTCAGATGTTCCTTCAGATAAGCCGCAACCCCCAATTGTTTAGGGAAATTTTGAGTAAAATGGTGTGGCCAGCGTTTATGGTGCTTTAACTCTATACAAGAGGAATTTCTTTTTCCCATCTATGTTGTTAAAGCACAGTTTCTGTCAAGGTGATATTATGCAAGCAAACTAATGCAACTTGTCTTTAGTGACTTGTGCCATTTGTCAAGTTATGTTGTCTTGTCACTCAGATTCGAGATATAGAAGATTGAATGTTTATGTCTCTAGATAAAAGTTCTTCAGCGATTAACAACAAGCAAACTAACGTACCTGGCTCAGACGAAGTATCTCTCTCCAAGAATTTCAAGGAAAACAACCCACCAGATGGTAAGAAAATATGACTTCATTCATTTGATTATTAAGGAAAGTTTGTCAATGACTGTTGAGTCATAAGGGTCCTCCAGTTATCAAAATAAGTGTGCATTGCGTGTTGGTTACACAGTCATCAGACCTAACTCTTCCATTTTGATTTGCATGGCAGAACGCTGACCTGCAAAGTTTGCCAGTTTATGGCTGACCTTTCCTTTTGACACTTAAAGCAAATGTGATTTTGAACTTGAATTCTCATTCCCCATCCACCTTTCTAATTATGTTTTGTAGTTTTCTCAACTTTGGTTTTCTAACATCTCCTTATATCGTCTGTTGTCCATGGCTACCATGTTAAAAAATGCAATTAGCATCTTACTCAAAACAGTAATTACCATGAATTTTCAGTATTGATGCCAATAATTAATTATTTATTACAAAATGACCATGTTGGCCTCAAGGAAGAACTTCGTTACCTCTCTTTTATTGATTTCATTTTTTTTCCCTTTTTTAAAATCTATTAGTCATAATAGTATTCATTATATATTTTTATTATCTTTATGTTGTGTCCCCAATTAGCGTCAGCTATATACATTGACACATGAATAAAGTTCATCATCATCATTAAAATATATTGCTAGAATATTTTAAAATTACTGTTTTCACCTTGTGATTATGATTAGACCTTAAATTTAAGAATCTACCTCCTGTACATGTATATCCTAAAGTCGGATTAGTCTAAGTGATAGTGTAGCTACTGCATTTTATTTTTTAGTACTCAATTTGATACCAAAACCATTTCCAGTGTTAACTGACACATGATGTTGTATTTAAACTATTTAAGAAATACAAAACATGGAAGTTGGGGAGAATGAGAAATGTTGTGGGAACACCAACTGTTGTTTTCTATTTCTTTTAGAAAACACTGCGACAAGAAAAAGGAAAACAACTTGTTGACTTTGATTATCAAAATGTAAATTCTATTTACTCGTGCAATCATTACGTCAACAGCTCGTGCTAGCTCTGTGTCTCCATTGATTTATAGAAACAAGTTTTTTAATCAATCAGTGTGCATATTTTCTTAGGAGTGTTTTCTAAATGTTTTTAATTAATAATGATTATTTATGTGACTCTGAATGAGCCATATTTGAATTCTCTGTATTGGACTGGAACTACAGCTTGCAATGGATTTTTATGGGGGGGCGGGGGGAATATCATTAAAAAGAGATTAATGCCATTTACATTTGAGGAATTTTATGTACCTCAGTTGCAAGCTAGTTCCGGTCCTACACCAAGAATGCTGTACATTGCATGACTCCATAAAGATGAAAAACAACTACCTTTGTGCCTTTGTAATTGCCATTGACATATGTTTTGAAAATCTCTTTGATTTGCTCCTATGGTTGAAGGTGCTACTTATTTTGAAGATTAGCCCACCAGAGATCAAAGTTGTCAGATTTATTTGCATTAGAGTGAACACGGTTCGTCGCGTCCGTGGTAACATCATAGTCAACTGAAATTGAAATGATTATGAGATAAATTATTATTTACAACATTCTTAGATGAAGCAACAAACGGTTTCGTAACTTACAATTTGTGTTTCTGAGTCGTTGGATCCCTTGATTCGCTATCTTGATGCTTACGTTTACGACAGCTGATGACTACCTTCGTATGTCGTAACATAATAAATTGTTCCTTTTAAAACATAAGTCACATGACCTATTTTTCCCGCCTCGCATAGTCGAGGCGATTTCAAAATTACGAACGATAATGAATTCTAATTCTTTGCTACATGCGACTGAACATGCAAATCACTCTTAAAGTTATCAGGTACAGCAATAACTTGAAGTTGCAATTTTACAAGGACTTTTTTGAAAAGTTAAAAAAGGAAAATTTGTTTTAAAGATGTAGATGTAGATATTGTATCTAGGAATAAAATTGTTGTTTATTTTGGATATAACCAGGACTTTAGCATTTAATTCTAGTTGTTTGGAAGCTTCACGGGCGGGACTGATAATATTATGTTTATGCAGTCAGTGGGAATAAGGCAATTGATCATTTCTGCCTCAATTAATTGTCAGTTTTTATATAACTTTTAACTGTTTTGTTTTAACTTCAAGGAGGCTTGTTCTACAGGAAGTGCAACACCTAATTAGCTATAACAAGAAAACATTCTTATGGTCCTTTGGTGGATTTTATTAACTTGGGGACCTTGAGTCAGTTAGAGTAGTTGTTTTGTTTTTGTGATGTTGCATGCATGAATGCATCTCAGTGGTCACAGGTGCCTGTAGTGTTTTTTTTTCAGTGGTCACAGGTGACCATTATGTTTTTAGTTTTTGACACTTTAGTATACTTGCCTTGACCACTTTATTTATAATGACAAGAACAGGCAAAATGGTGTTAAACATATTGATTATTTATGTATATTCATATCAAATTTGACCTATAAATAAATGTTATTGGATGACATTTATTTGTGGTGTTATTGCCATGTAATGCTTTTTGGAGTTAAGTTATTTGTGGATGCTTCATGGGGGTTAACAATCATTTCAATTATGAATAAATGAAATTAAGACAAAGAGTTTAATATGATTGTTTTAAAGAAACCAATCAAATGTAGCTTTATGTATTATTGTTAAAACTACCTTTGAAACACTTAATTGATTAGAACTAAAAAATTTGTTTGAAATTTTCTCCATGCACTTTTATTTTGTGTTGCCATAAATATACATGTGACTAGGTATATCATGTTGGCTTCACTCAGTTGTTGGTATATGTCATGTAGAGATACAGTGTAGACTCAACAAAAAAGTGAAAAAGGTGTGTTCTGCATTTGGCATTATAAAATTTTGGAATTATTGGCAAAGACGATGAGTAGAAGGAGATCATCCAATGTATATTTCAGACAACACTCTGGTATATATTGTTCTATTATTTGTTTTCTTTTTAATGTATGTCTAGTACTGGTCAAATGGAAGTTGACAGTCTCGGCTCATAACTTAAGGTTACCGTATACCTTCAGGGGTGTCTCGTGTCCAAGAAATGTAGTGCGTCCAGTTTAAACTGTAGATACCTATATCGGATTAAAGCTTACAAAGCTGGCTATCCAACTACCTATACCACTAATTTTGGAAATAATGAATTGTCAAATTTTTCACGACTTCTAAATGCGAGTGTCCAAATCACCTTTTAAAAACTACAAGTCAAAGCGAATTTTGTCTTTCGCTAATTTAATTTGTTCTTCAGTTAAAATCGCACCCAAAGTGCTTTAAAAAATGTGTCTGCATTTTGTCATACTCAGTTACAGTGAAAAGTTATGGAATGTTTTCAAAAATAGTATTAGAAAAATGAGAAGTGTTTGTGCAAAAATTGCTCTCTTTGAAAAAATATTTCGTTGTGTTCTTGGGCAAGACACTTTACTCTCACAGTACCTCTCTCCACCTGGCGAATTGTTGGGGAAACGTAACAAATTGCAGGGGAGTGACCTGCAATGGATTAGCATCCTGTCCAGGGGAAGTAGAAATACTTCTAGCCGCTTTATGCTACAGAAACCAGTATGAGCTGTGGCAGCTATGAGCCAGCCTTGGCTCCAAGGCTTCACTATAAGGTATACTGTAACCTTAATTCTCAGTGCTTGGTGCTTTTGAGAACAGATAACTAATTTTTGAAGCTTTATTTTAAAGTTTTAGGTTACAGTATAGGTTATGTGTTCTGGTGTTTTAAGTTTTGAGACCCTTAATGAATTTTTTGAGGAGATTATTTATTTCCCAAATACACATAACAGCAACAGTAGCCACAAATGACAGTCTTGAAGCACCACTCAAAGTTGTCTTCACAGGAGTCAGGCCATGAAATTCACAGAGGTATCATTATGAGAGGTTGACATAACCTTCATATAGCCTGACTAAACACACCGGAAGTCTAATTGTGAATGGGAAATCTTGTCTAGCTGTGACAATTAATTCAACAAGAGTGCAATGAACTCCTTCTTTCAAGAAGTTGACTTGACTGTGAAAAATAGGGGAGGAAATGTCACCAAGTTGTCACAGGTGACAGAAGTGGGCACAAATTGTTCCTTTGAGAAATTTTAAGAGATGCACATGTCCAGACTAAAACTATGCATGAAAACAATGCATGCATAGTTTCAAAGCGTTGTGCACCACTCTACAAGCATGTGCAGACAAGTCATGCATTTAAGATAATGTGTGCAGTAAGCAAAAATGTTCTTAAAAATGAATGAAACTATGAAGGCACATAGAATGTATGCCTCTTTCTATTAGTCTTGAGTCAAATATTCTTTTGTCTAAAAAGGCATACAAGTAAGGTGAACGGGTCAATACAAACCAGAAAATGACCTTTTTACCTTGTTTGTATGTCAAACTGCTGATAACTGTAATATCAGCTATAGATGGTTTTTAATACCATGCAACAAAAAATAAATTGAAAATTGTTTAGTGGATAAAGTCTAGAAATTTTAATGCTATAGAAGATAGGTCGAAAAGACACTTCTCCAAGTTTTGGGGAGTCTTTTTATTTTCCTTAACTTAAGATTTGTTGAAATGTTTTGCGCAAATTTACAGAGCCCAGTATGGAGCCGCCATGTTAGTTGAGCTTTGTGCTTCACCACCTATATTCACTTTACTTTCAGTCTGACCCCATTTATGATTCACAGTCCATTCATTCCGGAGAAGTTTGTACTTATAGCAATAATACCGGTATAGTTAAATTGATTAGAACAAGCAGCTAGTGTGATATTGTTTTTCAACAAACAAGATTTCTTTACCCTTTGAATCTCATCAGAAGTCGGTTCTATGGCGGGTATCCTGTCACCTCTACTAGCACATTTCGCTTGAATGTTATCTAAGCAAAAACACTACTGATGCACTCATGCAAAACATTGCCATGATTTTAGTCTTGGCAGATGAAATAACTGTGACATAAAATGTTTACATTGTTTAAGCATCAAATTTCATCATGGTACAAGCAGATCATATCCATCCCTTTGCACGTGCATGTATATTCACTTTACAAAGCATTACCAAACTAAGTGATCCTATGAATTTATCCAAATCCATTTTACTTTTTCACTAACAATAATTCATGTTATAATATTTTGATCTTCTTTCATCATCTTAAGGACTTGTTAATTTTCCATGTACCAGAGCACAGATTGGCAATGAACTTATTTGCATGTATTGAATTTTTAAACTGATTTTTAATGAGTGTATCAACTTGATGTAAACTTAAAAAATATTTGATTGTAATTAAGGTAAATATGAGAGCAGTACAGCTGTAGAATAAGACCACTGTCCAGATCGGTGCAGTATGTTTGTTGTAATCAGGTATCTGTATGAACTCCTACATGTACAGTGGTTAAAATGATAATAATGGACCTTCTATTTAAACTTTAACAAATGCCAACTGACCAAGTAAACAAAAGATAACAAACTGGTATTTGGGGAGAAGACTGACTTGTGTGTTAAAAAGGTCATTTCTTCAGATAGAGAAATGACTTGACACATGTCATTTTACCTCAAGAACGTCCATATAATTTGTCAATTTACTCTAAAGGATAAAATGTCCCATTTGGTGCAAAGTAATAAAGATTTGAATGGCATTTCCACAGTTATAATTGATGTGAAATTACAATATGTAAATTAAAATAATAATAATATACAAGCAACAATTTCTGCATTCTGATTGGTTAAGAACATGTCAATTAATCCCAAATCAGTGCAGAAAAGTGTAATTGAGTGCAAAAAAGTGTAATTGAGTGCAAAAATGTGTAATTGAGTGCAAAAAAGTGTGATTAGTTTGAAAATGATTGACAGCTCCTACTTTGAGCTCCCGACAAACAAAATGGCGGACAAAAATTAAAAGAAGATTGAAACTCTTCAGTTACCTTCATTTCAATACAATACCTCATAACGAAGCAAAGTGTAAAGCTCAACAACAACTTCTAAACTAGTGAAAGTGAAGTAGATGTACACAAAAGCCGCGAGGTCAAAAACTTTAACATAAACTTCAGCTTGAGTGAATGAAAATATGCCGGCGTCGATCGCGACTACATTACAAAATACCCGTTGAAGAAGTAAATTTTAAAATTCTTGAGCACCACGAAATAAAACGCGAAGAAGGACCCAACAAGACGTCCTAAGAACCGGCCACATCTTACGTTTTAAGACAAAAAGTGCAAGCATTCTACTTTTGTGAAAGAACTGAAACGGCGAGCTTAGAGATTAGAAAGGTCGTTCCCTAACAAAACCCGGTAAACGCTTCAGGCAAATCTAACCTGTACAACGTCCAGTGAAGAAGCTGAAGTCTGGCAGCAACCAGGAGAGGTGAAAAAGATGTCCTTCAGAGCTAAGAAATTCCGTTCTTGGTAGATTTTAGCTTCGTTTCTCGGTATTTTGGTCAAAGTAACTTGTACCACGGCCAGGTTCAATGGTTTCTTGCACACAGTTTCTCAACCACTCAAAAAACATTTGGCAAGAAAGCCGTGTCAAAACCGCAGGGAGTTTTTCCTCTTCTTTGTGGTCAAGTTCTTCAATTCAACTTTGAGTAAAGACTGCTTTTAACTGTAAAAAGAAACTGCTCAGTTTTCATACATGACTTGGAGAGAGTGAATGAATTTTTACGCTTGAATTCACCTGTCAAATTTTCATCCAATAAAGTTGATGTAGCTTGTTGCCTCCATTTGTCACGCAAAATACTGAAGCGTGACAGAAATTGTTACTTGTATATTATTAACAAGTAATCAAATGATTTTTCTCGTGCAATTTGTAATAAATAAGCGCTCGTAAATTTTTCAAAGACTACAAATTGCACTCGCCCTACGGGCTCGTGCAATTTTTTGTAATCTTTGAAAAATTTACTCGTGCTTATTTATTCCAAATTGCACTCGAAATCATTTGATTACCTATACTAATTGAGATGAAATAGCATCAGATTGATTTTGTCTACTTTGGCTTAACATTTTTTTCAGAGTCATGCTCTTGTACATGATTGTATTTTTTGTGGTCTCTGATGCCACTCATGCAGCCTGTTATTTATTTAGAATTTATTTTGTGAAAATGCCATATTTTATTTTGGTTTCTTTGGATGACTTGTTGAACTGGACTATTCTCCAAGAGTATCATTTGCAATAAATTAACTTTCTTGCCATTATTTTAAGGAATAGGAATAATCTCTCCAGTTGGAAAGAACTTGCCTGGAACAACAAACAGTCAGCTACATCATGGAGATGAAGTATCTGGTACAGAAAATAGCAGTGTACAGTTAGGAAGAAATTCACCAAGGACACAAGGAGTAGCCACACCAGCTGCAGCCACACCCACAGCCTCTCAAAATGTCAGATTATCTGCTGGCAGTTCTCCCAGAGACCTGAACAATGCACAAGAACTGGTACCAGACTTTATTACCAGAACCTTTGCTGACACTTCACCTGGTGTTGCAGGGAGACTAGAAGGAGATGAAAGACCAACACCAGGAGACTCACCACCTGGATCTGTCAGGGACAGCAACATAAGGCTGGCACAACAGGTAAAGTTAGAATTAGTATAGAATTGGTTATGAAATAGCAATATTAACTTTAAGGTAATTCGTTTTTCTACACCAGCATATTTGTGTAATCTTATACAATTTAGACCTAATGAACGCTATTCATTACGTTCAGTGCATGTAAGAGTGTTGCTGCAAGATCCCTCAGTAAGATTTAAGTGTACATGCATTAGGAGATAGGGCTTTTTCAGTGTCTGCCCCTCAGACTTGGAATGCCCTGCCAGCAAACATTAGAAGTCAGACTAACTTCAACACCTTAAAAACCAGGCTAAAGACTTGTTAGACTTGTCAGTAGTATGTTATAGAAGTTTGGTTAGTAGTTTTTCTTTTCTTTATAAGTATTTATAAGATGTTAAGGTTTCATTTCTTATATGGTTGCTATTCATTTGGTGTTATTAGATTATGAATGTATAATTGTATTACTGTGATGCACTTATGATCATATTTAGATGCAAAAGGCGCAATATAAGCATTTGACATTATTATTATTGTTATTATTATTATTATTATTATTATTATTATTATCAAAATTGAGATGCGATCATCGCAGTTGCGATCACAATTTGAGCAATTGCCTAATTTCATATCGCATGGGAGACTGGCACTAACAGATTTTGCGGAGTATTTTAAAATTCCAGATTCAAAACGGCTTCCAAAACAGAAGGTAAACCAAAGGTCACTACATGCTGTTTACGCGATATTAGGAGCCAGATCGCTCCAGAAAAGTTACCTCTCTATGGAAAAGAACAGCTGCTTTACTACTGCAAAGAACTTCGATTGAAAACAACGGGAGAAAAGAAAGATCTGATTGAGAGATAATTGCCACTTGGAAAGTATGCTGATTTGTTTGACAAAAGAGTAGGACAAATTACCCTTACGTTTAGCTTTTCCACAGCGCTGAATCCAAAAGAAATTTCCCCGCCATCAGCAGACTGGAAAGTTTTGGGGAAAGATAAAGATGTAATTGCTCCTGTACTCTCTGCCAGCTTCTTCATTCTGATACTTGGTTTTATACCGAAGATGTAAAAATAAGGGAGACTCTTTCTTGTACATTGTACCTACAGAGCACTCTGTAGAAATGATTCTCCACTGGTTTTAACGTGGCAACTTTTTCCTTTACTTCATCTTTGATTTTAGAAACATTGCAATGATACCAGTCACTGCAATCATACTCTGGATTTGCACTGAGCTGCACCATCTTTTTTTCCTCGACCGCTTTATGTCTCTCCTTGCTCCACATAGGTTTCGTAGGCACTTGAGCTTAACTTGAGATGCAGCCTTTTGATTTGCTGTGGATCCCTTTGCATGCCATTTCTGTAGTCTCTCCGTACAGGTCTTGTGGAGATGAAGTGTTTTGTGGCATTGAAAAACTTTAATTGAATTAGCAGTGTTATTGCATGGCAGCATAATACACTCTTTCCTACTGGGCAGCTACAATAGGCTTTAACGGGTTTATTTTCAAAGAACTGTATTGTTACCGGCCAAGAAATATTTCCAGAGTAAGACTTAAGCATATTTGCTTTGATATATGCATTTTGAGGATTGTTCCCATCCTTTAGAATTTTTACTGAAACTGTGTGGCGGGAGGAAAGCATTCTATAAGCCTTGCAATATTGGCCTTTTGCTCCAGCGTATTTCGCTTTCTGGTAATCATTTATAATACTGTCTGTGATAGCAGGAGCAATTGCATCTTTATCTTTCCCCAAAACTTTCCAGTCAACTGATGGCGGAGGAATTTCTGTCGGGTTCAGCGCTGTGGAAAAGCTAAAGGTAACGGTAATTTGTCCTTCTTTTTGTCAAACAAATCAGGATACTTTCCAAGTGGCGATAATCTCTCAATCAGATCTTTCTGTTCTCCCATTGTTTTCAATCGAAGTTCTTTGTAGTAGTAAAGCAGCTGTTCTTTTCCATAGAGAGGTAACTTTTCTGGAGCGATCTGGCTCTTAATATCGCGTAAACAGCATGTAGTGACCTTTGGTTTGCCTTCTGTTTTGGAAGCCATTTTGAATCCGGAATTTTAAAAAAGTTTGCAAAAATCCGTTAGTGCCAGTCTCCCGTGTGATATGAAATTAGGCAATTGCAGATTTTTAGCCTGAAAAAAAATTCAGGGCTTCAATGGGACTCAAACCCATGGTCTCTGCATTTGCACTGCAACTGAGCTATGAAGACCAAGGGAGCAGACTAATTTATCGAGTTCATCTTTACCCAGGACGGGAGTTAGATGTGAAATGAAGTTAATTTGAACTGCAGGAATACAGATGAAATTGAAAGGCGATCATCACAGTTGTGATCCCAATTTAAGCAATAAAAAATTTTAGCCTGAAAATTTTTTCAATTTTCATTTTTTGGGCTAAGATTTGCAATTATTAAATTGTAGTTACAACTGCAATGATCACATCTCAATTTCATCTGCATTCCTGCAATCAAATTAGCTTCATTTCATGTTTCATTCCAGTCACAGGTAAACATGAACTTTATAAATTGGTCTGCCCCCAACCTATGGGTCTTCTTAGCTCAGTTTGTAGAGCACTATGGTGGCCCAGCATTCTCATCGGAAAATCACACTAACATACATATTTGTCAGCAATGTCGATGTGACAAAATAAAAATAAACTGAGTGTAAAACAAATCAAAAATAAAAATAAAATAAAGTAAACTAAAAGAAATGAAATGTAATATGATAAAAAATGGCATATAAAATTAAATCAAAACAATTGATTTTCATTTTTGTTAGTCGGGGACCAACTATAGGTTTACCCTTGTATTTCGTGTCAAAGCTCAGTCACGTGCAATGGGCAATACCGCAGACACGTAATAAAAGCTCAACCTTCTTTCCACAATGTCGAAGTTGATGCGGAAAGGAAAAGATACGTCGAATATGTCCATTCACAATAGCAAATGAATGATTTAGCGAAGGTCCCAGAAATCAAATGAGTTATCGATGAGCAGAAACCGTGGACAGAGTGTTACTTCAGACGACAGATGAACATTTATGGAAGTTTTAAGTATTGATCAAGACAGAGTGCATCGTGAAACATCAACAAAGATGCCATGTACTTGTTTGACTGCAAACGTGGCTTCCATCGGAGTGAATTGCTAAATTTATGTGACCTCTGTCCTGATTAATACCTTTATTACGTTTTTGCTCAAACAGAGGACATTACCAGCTGTTATTTTTTTATTTTTGGCATTAGTTTGTCTCCTATGCGTGCATATTATATTCGCATGTTGTGATGATAGATGAATGTAATGCATTCTTGGTATTCGTGTGACGCAAACACACTTAAAAAAGTACCATTTATTCCGAGGTATTAGTTTTATCAGATAAACGACCCCTTTGGGAACTGCTTGACGTTTTACAACCTTTAAGCTTGACAAGGTTCTTGGCCGTTTTGTATTAAATGGAGCACATTTAAGTTTCCAAGCTTTTGCATTGTGTGACATTATATGACTGCCTGAAAAGACTGTCACGCAGGTCAAAAGTAGAGTAGTTTTTGCTAACTGAACAATTCTTGAACTAGATTAATTAATTCTTTGAAAGGTTTTTAGAAACTATTTACAATAATAATGATAAAAAGAAGAAATGTTACACTACCAAAATGTCATGTAAAAAAACAGTAAGTCATTATTAAGGCTGTGAAACAAATGTTAGTTTAAATAAGCAATCAGAGATATATCTTAAGTATGATTAAAGCTTCATGATATTTCTTTGAGACATGCATCGAGCTGCTGTGCCGCCAAACGATCACACTCGCAGTAGCTACAGCCCGACTTACAATTTTAGATCGTCTTGTTTTGAGTTTGCTATGAGCATGGTCGGCCATCAAAATATGACATTTAATTTTCAATTTTGGTTTGTGTTCGTAATGAAAATAATGAGCCATCAAAACTAATATTTGATTTTCAATGTTGTTTTAAGTTTGCTATGAGAACGATAGGCCATCTTGTGGCCCATTGTTCTCTTTATAGTACACTCAACAAAATTACTCAATTTTGATTGGTCGAGAGCAGTACAATTGATCCCAAATTGTACTCCATAGGAGTACCTATTAAGTTTCCTTGGAAACGAAGCGTACGCACAATCATAAGCGGCAAATTTCAACGTCAATGTTATGATCAATAGATACCTGTCAAACAAGGTATCTGCTGACCAGTATCACGTGACCATATCGTGGGCTCAAGTGTACAGCTCATCGAGGTCACATGTTTTTTTGAAGTTGACCGCTGACCAAGTGCTGGTTTTCAATTGGATCGCGGGCTCATGTCAGGTTAACTTGTTGAAACCCGGGCAGGCTCCGGCAGGATTGTGCTAACTATTGTGCATTGATTGTGATTGTTCAACCATGCATATTGAAAAGGTGAAGAGGACAGGTGAAATTATTTTCAGTGTTATTCAAACCTTACTTGCGAGTTGCCACAATTCTTGCATGATTTTGATGACTATGCATGTAAATTGAAAAATTACACCATTCTCTCACACTTCATAATTTTGTTGAATGTACTATAAATAAAAAATCGCACGGCCTTCTCGCACAATTCGTGATTAATAGATACTCATGATTTTGAAAATTCTCAAATTGCACTCGCCTAAAGGCTCGTGCAATTTTGAGAACTTTCAAAATCACTCGTACCTATTAATCACGAATTGTACTCAAGGTCGTGCGATTTCCTATATTAATACAAGGTAAAAAAAAACAATTTTCAGATCTTGATGGTGTGGCCCATTCTCAAAGCACTGTTTTGTAGTGGATTGTGATGCTTTCTGGTCCAACCTCGGTGGTTTATAGGTGTTATGTTAGGCTAACTTTTCCTGTATTTCTGGGAGAAACTGTCATTATACAACTAATATTCTGCTTAATTGGACCCGCACTACGGCCCATTGTTCTAATAGCCTGTGCTATGTACCATGTGCTGCTCCTAGAAGGGGCTCGGAACTGAATGCCAGGAAAGCATAGCGGCCATTCTCATGAAAATTGAAAATTTTTTCAGGCTAAAATTTACAATTGCTTAATTACAATTACAACTGTGATGATCACATCTCAATTTCATCTTGATTCCCACAGTTCAAATTAACTTTCATTTTTTCCTCTCTATTTTTAAATCTGATTTTGCATAATTTCAATTTATTGAACTTTTGCAAAACTTTAGAAATGTTACATGTACTATCTGAGTCATTTCGTCAGGCAATTCTTGTATCTCCTCCGTTTTATCTCCCTCCAAGCACAAAGAGAAGAGACTCTTTCTCATGCTGTCTTACACTGTGACAATGATAAGCACAATTTGTTTGATGTACATGTACATATAAATGTCCATGGACATTCACATAAGCATTGTATGAGTCACTGATGTAAGTGACAACTCTTAACCAGTAGCATATTCTATTTAGTCTCCATCCCAGCCCCGAAAGCCAGCAGTTGGTAACACAGGAACACCTGATGAGCTCGCCAGTCAGATTAAGGCAGCTGTCACTACAGGAGAAACAGGTTAATGACTGAATTTACACAGTGTAGCATAATCATATACAAGAAATGCCCCTAACATAAATCCAGCACTTTGTATCTTCCTCTTCAAACAGAAAAGCTATGAACTAGTATACGTTTGCCAAATTTCAATAGCAGAATTGACTGCCACTACAGTTAATTTTGCTAAATTTGGCAAAACGTCATCCTATTCCACTTATCTGTTAGGATTCTAATCTTCCATCAAAATTCAAATTTTAAATGCCTCCCTCCCTAATAAGCCCCCTGTTTTATCCCCAAGTCTACTCACCAACTAAATTATTGTTTAGTAAATGTATTTACCTAGTGGGCACAAATTTATGTGCTGCAATATTTTTGAACTATGGAGACATTATTTATTAGCACTTCTGGTAAAAGTGACCTGAATACTAAACTAGTATTCCACTTTATGTTCAGAACGGTGCCTACAAAAAGGTTTTATCGCCAAGTTAGCATCATGTAGAAAAAGGAGATCTTTGCAAGGACTTTTGGAATCCACAAAGAAACATTAGAGTAGCCACACATTTTTTCCTGATAATTAGCCTTGAATGTCAACAAAAATGCTGACATCAACATTTTTCTGGAAAAAATGAAGGAAAGGATATTTATCCACAGATTTCCTTAGAATTCACCTTTAAATACAGGAAAGCAAACACATTAATAAATATCTTAAAACTGTGCAGTAAATACTACCATAAAAACCATTTTTAGTATGTTTTTAATAACAAAATCATTGCAACAGTGCTGTTAACGTCTCTAACAGCCTTCTTCTGGTTCAGCCTAAATACCTTTTGCTCACAACCAGAAACTAGTCACTATTATTGAATAGATTTGCCACTTCTGTTTCATAACATAAAATGTTTTTAATAACATAGTGCGTTTTTAAAGTTATTGATCTTTTTTGAAAACGTTTACTGGGACTGTTATATTTTTTCCTGTCACCTCCCTAGTATCTTGCACTATGCCATCTGCAGGTACATCTTTACTGTTGGATAATTTTTTGACAGATAACAGCTAGTTTTTCAGCTGGAACATGTTAACAGTTAGTGATTAGTAATATGTAGCTATTCTGGCATTTCCTGGTTTAAATACAGGTTTATTGAACTTGATTTGGTCACAGTAGGAAAATTTTGCTTTCATTTTAGTTGCGTACTTGGTAACATATATAGTTTACTGTGTTAATGCCAACCACAGTGTGTGTGTGGCGCTTAAACTATACCTTGTGTGATGCCTAGAACATGTGCACACAGCAAATGTGGGCACCATCCTTAAAAAACTTCCCCCTCTCTGTCTCTCCCTTTCCCTCTTTAAGCTCCACTTCAATAGTTTATTTCTTAAAGTAAATATCTTCCTTCAGGATGCTTCATGGACAATTTATGACATATAAATATATAATTTTCAGAATTTTCTGTTTAGTTGCATACATGCTAGCAAGATTAAGGAGTGCATAATTTTAATGGAAAGGAAGACTTACAACTGGGCTCTAATGCGCAGCTTCAGCACAAGGCATTACACGATCACTTGAGGGTTGGCAAGATTTGAACTATGCAAAACTCTCAATAGATATGGTGGTATGAGCAGACTTCGTAAAACTTTGTTTCTGCCAAGTTTAGTGGGCCGTTTGCGATACCGCTTAGGTTTACTTTCGAAAACATCAATCCTTCAGGCAATTTTGAATGAAAGAAACGTTCTTTTAAACCACTGTGCTTTATGAGGATGCAAAGTGCAATCTTGCCAAGTCCAGATTTTAATTTGCACATACAACAGGCACTAAAAATTCCTTATCTACAAAGCTACATGTTATATCTCAAAAACTGATCTGGTGATCCTACTTTTTTAATGCATAAAATTATTCAACAGCAAAAGCAGAATGTATTTGCAAAATTGTAAAAAAACTGTGGTGTGCAATTTTTCCAATCTTGAAATTTCCATACTTTTTTTTTGATTTAAGCAAAATCTACTCAACTGAATTTTTTTTTATTTTCCCTGTTTTTTCTTCTGTGTGTACTGGTAATAAAGATAAAAATATGGGGTCACCGGCTTAGTTTTTAAGATAGATGCAATAAATATTGATGGTATAAAGTGGGGTAAGTTTGTTACTATGCAACAGAACAGTGCAGCCTTAATATTATTAATGACTTTAACACAATGAAAGGTAAAGTGGAGAGTAATCTTAAAAAAAATAGCACAGCCTTTCAAAACAGTACAGTTCCAAGACTGAAAACTCACAGCTAGTTCTAAAAGTCTCCATTAAACACAGAAAGCTGTTTTGAGCCACCTTAATTTGAAGTCAGTATATTGAATGACTAAGATTGCCATGCAGGGAATGCTGGTAGTTGAATTCATCGTCGGAATATTTGTTTAGATGAATACAACTAAGTACTGTACCATGACTTGCCACATCTGGCACATCACACAGAAGGAATTCACCAGGAATTTCAGTTTTCAGCTTCTACTATGGCATCTTCAATTTGCCTAGAAATACATTGAATGTTTTGGGTTTGCCTTAAGAACTCTCCACAAATTGTAAAAGCCAAAAACTGTACATGTGGGTAAATTCAAGATAATGAGAGATTGAAAAATTTAAGATTGTGTTTTAACTTTTCTTACTTTCAGTAGGTCAAAGTTCAATATTTGATAGTGCAAAACACAGTGTAGATCCTTTACCAAGTGTTGCTGTTGGCATGGCAACTAGTCCAGTGGCTGATGAGGCTGCAAGGACTGCCAGTAATGCGGGGTTATTACCATTTCAAGTACAGTTTATTAAGAACTTGATTGATGAATCACTGGATGAGTTCAGGTATGAAAGGAGATAAAACTACTGATGTGATATTAATACAGTGAGAAATGCCCAATATCTAGATTCAAAACTCTTTTACAAGATAAACTTTTTCATCCTGTCATGAAGGTGATGATACAATGGAGTAGCAATTTAACTCGACCCTTTAAAATCCCCAAATATGAATCAAGTCTGCAAGAACAAACAAGAGTTGCTGGTTACATTCTAAGTTAATACATAATATGGTAA
>JAHPZR010039273.1:32500-35000 GCA_019787425.1 Platygyra sinensis | reverse complement strand
TCAGCAGAATTGACATTTGGGAATAAGCGTAATAATTATCCATAAGGTTATGGATCACTCCCCCTCCCTTGCATTGTCACACCAGTGTCGGACATTAGCACTCGCCCGCTCGCCCAGGCGAGTGTGAAAAGTGTCGGGCGAGTGCAAATTCTCGATCACTTGCCCATTTGGCGAGTGCAATTTTTGTCACCAAGAAATTATTTAAATATCAAAATAATGTTTTTACACTCCATTTTGGCAAGAAAATTCCTAAACATAAACTTACCATTTCTATTTTACAAAGTTTTGTATTCCGAAAGGCAAGTGACATACTACATTCGGCTAAACAATATGGCTTCCCTCTAGTGATAATTACATATCGCATCTACTTGTACAAAGTAATACTGCTGGTCACTATCGAGCCATCGGTGATCAGGTAGATATGGCGCCTAAAATAGAGACCGCTCCTGAGAAGAACAGACACGTTTGCTCGCAAACTGCAGGGATTTCACGAAGATTCATCAATAAAAAATCTACTTGAAATATAAAGTAAGTGCTTCCATTGTGTTTCCTTGGGATTTAAGGTCTTTAAATAGAATTTTTCATTGAGGAAATAATCCTCGGTCTGCCATAGTGCTTGATGACGTTGCAAGCGAATTGTTTTCCGTACTTTCCCAGCTTTCTGATCATTGCGTGTTCTCCCGTAAACTGATCGCGTACAAAATAAAAAATGTGGATATATATTTCAAGAGTCTCCAAAGTAGTCGAAGAGAAAAAGGAAGGAAAAAGCCCCGAAAGCTACCTGTGATCAGTCCAAGGAATAAAAGATGACTAAAATGGTTGGAAAGACGCGGGGGTTGGAAGGGGAGGGGGGGGGTAAATTTTTGGGCGAGTGAAAACTGGTCCGGGCGAGTGCATTTTGAGAGTCACTCGCCCGAATGGCGAGTGCTCTCAAAATTAAGTGTCCAACCCTGTCACACACTATTTTACTGTATTGAAGTGCAACTGAAAATTGTTTTTTATATTGTGTGACTCTAAATTTTGCGGGTCTAATTTTTGAGCTTTTTTCCACAATCCATTATATTATACATACAAATATCACAAATATAATCTTGTCGCTGCCATTTATTTTAAACGTCTCTTATTCAGAAACAAAACGATGAAATGAGAGATAAAAAAAAAGTGTACAGGAAAGAAACTGAACCAACTTAACTAAGAAGAGTATTCTAAAATTCTGCACAAGAGCACGACGCAATTGTGATAGAGCGACATTGATTACTGGATTGTTGTGTTTTACATCTCTACATGTTATTTCATTTGTCAATTGTATACTGTTTAATTAAAAAATACGAAAATGTTGTAATTTCAATTTAACTCGACTCCCCAAAATTACAAAAATTGATACCCAGCAAGAAAACCCAGTCGTTTACAATCGCAAACATTAGTTCCCACAAAATGCGAAAAATTGTTGATTTGCAAAAATAAACTCCCGCAAAAATCTAGTGCTACACGTAAACAGCAGTCCTAAGTACCAGTGAAGAAGATAGGTGTATACTGTAGTGACAAGTATCTGGTTGGCATCCATTTTAACATTTGTCATCTGGAATTATCTCTGTTCCAGTCATTTTCACATATTTCCGGCAAAATATTCAACTTGTCTTTCTAACTTAAAGCATACTATTCAATAGAATCAAATTAGCGAGCCAGTTGATAGTAACGGAAACGCTTGCATTTTTAGTGGTCAGAATTTTGTATATGATGATCAGTCTATACAAAACTAATTCATCAGCCATATGTATGTTTCTTCATGTTACCTCACAAAATGCTTAAAAAATTACTTAAGTTATTTTACTAACTGCAAAATAATGTAATTTAAAACCAAAAAGGTATGAGGGCATAATGTTGTGGTTCTAAACATACAGTCAAGAGTTTTCAAGTTTTCAATCAGGAGGAAGAAGGGACTTAAAAAACATCAAATTCTATTTTAACTATTTAAAAATGGGCTACGAACTTAGTATTTTCTTAGATCGCAATGCCATGTAAATAAAAGGTAATGTTGTAGTTTATCTGGTTGTATTTTTACACTGTAACAAAACAGGAAATCATCAATAAAGTATGTCATGAAAAAACTTCACTTCATGTGACTTGGCACTGGTAATTTATGGCAAAATCAATCAACCTCATGTCCAAGCCCTTAAAACTACTTGACTCGTCAGTTAAAAACAGTAATAATGAAATTTGCCTACCTTAAAAAGTGGTATTTAGGTGGAATCACCCGCCTTTTCCTGCCCCGTCCTAAAAAAAAGCAGTCAAAGGAGACAATGTTTTAGAGCTAAACGAAGTGATGCAATTTCCTGCAAAGCAGATGTTTAGGACATTTTTGTTAAATGTTATTGCTTCTGCATTGTGACAGAAATTAAATTTGAAATCAAAACACTACATGCCTCCATGATGAAACTTCTTTGCTAATGCTAACTCTGAGCAATACATATATCTTTAATATTCGACGTTTTGTTGTGTA
>JAHPZR010039273.1:20000-22500 GCA_019787425.1 Platygyra sinensis | reverse complement strand
TGGTGGAGGGTGGAGCGCGTGTGAATATGTGGCCATTGGTAAAAGGTTGTAACACTCTAAAAGAGACCAACATGCCAGACGCTTAATGATTGACAGGGAAGTACGAGCTAAACGGACGGAGACGTTGTCATAGAATGCATACATTTATTGATATATTTTAAAAACACTGTCATAACTTTAGTTCTTCATTCATTGAAACACTAAGCGGCACATTAATCACTGAAAATCTTGGCTTTCCGTCCCAAGGGGATCTTGATCACTTGGGCCAATAGCTTCATATTCAACGGAATATAGATAGCTCCTGACGCCCAGTATTTACACGTACTTATAGGGATGACAGCCACCAGATTTAAAAATGGCTTGCTTAAACGAGCAAAATATAACGGGCCTCCCCGCTACGACAAAGCACTGCCACATTGGAGAGGAAAAATTATGATGAGAGTTCAGTTCACGGATTGCACTTAATAGGAAAACAAGGTATACAACATTAATGCAAGAAGGTGGCGGTGATGTTACTGCCAGTGGTCTCATCTGCAACGCGACAATTATGCGACAAGGGGTTAATTTCCTTGAAGAATAACTATATAATAACTATAATAAATAACTTTATAATATAGATAGGACCCTGCGCGCGCTCTGATTGGTCAAAAACCTATGTTTTATCAGAGTATAAAACATAGAAAAAGCGTGTTTTATTGTTTTGCGAGCGTAAAATCTATATCATAAAGCAAATGAAGAAGCGTAAGCCGTGTATTACACTGTGATAAAACACTCCAGTCATTTGAGAACACTCGAGAAATGTAGAAAACACTCGCCTGCGGCTCGAGCTTTCTACATTTTCCTCGTGTTCTCAAATGCCTGTCGTGTTTTATCACAGTGTAATACACGGCTTAGGCTTCTTTATTTGTTAAATATAGGTGTATGGATGATGCAGTTAATGATACCAGAGGCCTATCACCTATTCTCAGGGACGCTTCTTGATGATAAGCTTCTGATGATACTGATAGTGGTATTTACGTCATATACCTTCTGAAGTGGTTGAAGGAGGGCACTATATACAACTGTAGAACTTAACAAATGGCCTGGTATTTGTAGTATTCACAAGAGGCCGCTAGCGTTATTGGGAAATTCTGACATCTGGGGAGTTCACGCATGGCAGCCAGTCTGTCCTGTCCCGTTACTGTTGCAATCCTTCTGATTCTGAAACTGGGCAAGATAACCCTGACGGTAGTTGTACGCTGTTATCGTACCCCTTAACCATCCTAAATAGCAAAGACTTAAAAAAGGAAAAGGCTGATAAATAGAAAAAAAATCTTCCTTCATTATATTGCATTTGCTGTGGGTTTTGCAAGTCCCGTGTCTTCAAGTAACACGAAAACCGTGTTATAATCTTGACCGATGTCTTATTTAGTGATGGCAAACGCGTTGATTTTGAGGAAAGTGTTCTCTTATTGAAGTTCTTCTAGTCAACCAAAAGTACCCGAAACAATAGGTCGATTCATGATCACACTAAAGCCTCAATCAAAGAAAAGTTGCTCGTTACATGAATTTGCTCGTTAGACTACGCCTAAACCTTCTAGCTTGATGTTCAAAAGATAATAGACGCAAATGATCCGCCTATCACAACACAAACACACTCGATTTTCTCAAACTTTACCGCTATACTCACTCCATCGCGAAATCTTTCTTTTAATTTATCTGCTTTGGTTACTTTGCCCCCTATAAACAGTTAGCCAATCACTAAAGTCAGGCTACAAGACTACTGGACAAAGAAAACCTCAGCTTTAAATTCCGTGGAAACAAAAACACGCGCACGTGTCTTATTGGTACTTACCTCGGTACTATCCTCGCCCATAAAAGTTATGCACCCAAAAAGCAATTTATTCATTGCCAAAAGCACTTGAGTTCTTCGCGATCACGATCCACACTTCGGATCGAAAATACTACAAGCTAAGAAGAGGTCAGTGTGCTTGACGCATTCCACACAAGAGCGCTTGTTGGGTTTATAACACGACTGGTTGAAATCTGAACTGATGAAATCCGAGTCGGTGAAGTCCGACCTGGATTTCACAAAAGTCCCGTGGTGATCCCTTCCGGTGGGGCATGCATCCCTGGGAGAAAATAATTGCGTCGCTTTGGAAAGTAGCATTGTACAGTTCTAGGAGTCATTTGCTTTTATATATGCAGCTAATAAAACCCTTCCGTTAAAATATGATTTTCGTTTTCTTTTTCTCGCAGTTTGTATCATTTTAAACTGAAATTGCGGGAGGTGCGGCCTCGTGCGATGATAAGTTGGCCGTAAGTTCCCTAGGCTATTGGAATGTATTTATTCTCGCATTTTGGCTAGGGTGTGTGCTGTCGCCATGGCAACGGGACTGGTTAAAAACAAGGCTTAAATAATGGTTTTTGATTAATTAAAAAAAATCCAGTCGTTAGATTGTTTTCATCTTTTGCACACTAAGAATTGACATTAAATCCCTTCTGTCAACACTGTTCTAAT
>JAHPZR010039273.1:7500-15000 GCA_019787425.1 Platygyra sinensis | reverse complement strand
CAGCCATGTTAAGTTGCAATTCAATCTTCCAATGAGGAGTGCCCGTCACCATCCCAGATCATGTTCACTTCGTCCTGCACACGGCGATCTGTTGACAGTGAATAATAAAGGTTATTAATTATCTGGTGTGAAAGACTGTGAACACAATATAATACTCTCCATGTAGTGTTAGTTTCATTCTGGATACCCAAATAAATTTGTGTCCTCTCCAGTCAAAACTACTCAAATGTAAGTGTTTGGGTTTTTAGCACACAGTCCGGGAGACGGGTTTCATTCATGTTTTAAGTCGAAGGGTAACTGGTTTTTACAGGCGGCCAAAACCTTTTGAACTGAACTTCTAAAAAGGAAGAATTTTCCTCTACGCAGTCACACCAGCCAATCAAAATCGTCCTGACATTAGGTCAACTTGCGCAGTGACTGGCCCTTAATGAAACACCTGCTGGGGGACTGGGAGATAAGCCAGGAGTTCCCAATGCTTTTTCCACATTGTTGACAAGAAAATGACAGCCGTAAATCTGTCTAGATTCACGGGATACCAAGAGCAAAGAAATACTTCTGTTAGGTTTGGAGCAAGGAATTGAAACAGAACATTATTGAATTAAGTATGGTATGAACAATGTGAAACAAATTTAGTAGTTATAGTTACCAATCAAAAATATTCAAAATTAGCACAGTAAAGCAAAAAGTTTGAGAATATTGTTAAAACAATGGGTGGCATTTCATGAATGCTACCCACTACTGAATGTGTGTTTTATATGAAAGGAATTTTAACTCCAGCCATTCCAGTTCACTAATACTGGCCTTTTTTTAACTGCAGTACTTACAAATGTCATCAAACGCCTCCACGATGTCTCCAAGTGCACTCAACCGGTCATCCAAGTCTTGCATTTCTTTCTTGTAAACTTCAAATTTCTGCTCATTTTCGGCTTTCATTTGTTTCTCATGGCCATACGATTCCTCATACTTCTTCAATTTCTCCATAATTTCACCCACAACAACTTTCAAACCACTTTTGGCTTTGGATTTCTTGTCTTCCTTCAAGCTTGTAATCTGAAGTTAATATAAATGACATTAAAAACTTATTCACATGAATACAGCAAAACAGAATGACATTGGAACACATGACGGAAAATTCGATTAAGTTATGGTAGTTTTGCGTATACATCCCTGCAATCCAACTTTTTTTGTTCAATTAGTTATTTAGTTAATGTTACAGTTCAAATAAATCTTGTTGTTGTTGTTGTTGTTGTTGGAGTCTTACACAGTCTAAAGTAATATTTGCTGCCGCAGCGAGTGAGCCTGAAGCGAACGAGCGAGGCAGCTCTCTAATCAGCAGAAGATTACATTATAGGGGCTTGCAAACACTTTTCCCTACTAAACGCAAGGAATTGTGGTTATGCGCGAATGAGAAGATTTAGGATGCGCAGTGATATGGCGCAAGGAACTGTGGTTATGCGCCAATGGATGATTTAGGATGCGTAGTGAACCATGTGCTTTCTTGTCACTGTTTTCGCTTTTTGTTTTTATTCTTCAGATCCTTACAAGGGTATCTAAAAGATACTAATGCTGCAGCACATTCTGTTGATACTGACATATTTTACGTAATCATTAATCTATCTGCGCGTTCCAAGTCTTACATTATAACCTTTATTTCTTAAAGTAGTGTCAAATTGTGGTATGTAAATTAAAATCTGTCCTTGTATGCATCAACTTCATGCATCGTGACGCATCAATGGCGAGGTGTGACAAGGGTTACCGCCCGGGGGGGGTACTCCCAGAAAAATTGGGTGGGAGTGTGCGGCCCGCGTCCCAAAACCCCTACCCTATTTATGACCAAAATCTGCGATATTTCCTACCCTATTTATGACCTGACCAAAAATTCGAAACCCTATTTGTGACTTGACCATTACCTCAAAATCCTGTTAAAATACCGTGAACAGAATTTTTGAAGGACGTTTGGTGATTTTTCGCTTTGTGATAATGGTGCAAAAGTTTCTTAAAAACATAACCATAGTAATCAAGGCTAGATATCAAACACCATACCCTATTTATGACCGAAATAGCCAAAATCAGCTAAAATTGATACCCTATTTATGACCAAAACGGCTGAAAAACCATACCCTTTAGGGCCGCACATACCTATATAGCCCATATAAGGGAGTACCCCCCCCCCCCCCCGGGGGTTACCGGTCCATCGATTACCGATTACCAAAATCTAATAACATTAAACCACAAGCCGAAAAGACAGATTCGTTCTACCTTGTTAAGTTGAGTGAAACACTCACACAGTTCGTGTTACGTTGAACGATGTGCTGCACCGGCGGTAGCCCTAAGATATCAGCTTACTTTGTATAAATAGCTTAGTGGTGTCTCATTTTTTTAAAACGACTAAAATCAGCTACGATTAAGGCAATGCAAAATACTACTGCACAATCACAACAAGAAAGTCACAAAACAAGAGCGCGACTTGTTTTGAAAAACATGATAGAAAAAAAAAGAACATGCGCGGCATGTAATTCATGGTTGTTCTTCCATGAATTATATGCCACATGTGCGCATTCAATGTCGCTCGCCCAAGACAACGGAACATTTATCAAATCACGTCACCAACAACATGTAATTTGCATACAGACAAGCAAACGAACTTCATTTGAACAGCTTGTTCATCTCGACTACTTTACTCTCGTTCGAACAGCTAATTCACCTCGACTACTCTACTTGGCGGCGACTTGATTGGTGACGAGATGGTTTCTTCGTGGCGAAATGACCGGATGCCGCGACAAGGGATCGAGACAATATAAAGCACACACAGATACGATACACATCTACCTCCCCTTTACCAGAAAATCGAAAAGATGACGATCGAAAGATGTGGAAATTGTAGGAGCAGAAATCTCATTTATAAATTCTATACCGGTACGCATTAAATGTCTCTGAAGTGTTGACATTGTCAAAGACGCGTCCATCGCCGGATGTGTGAAAATGCTAAAACTTAAGTTTAAATTCATGTTTGGATGAAAAGGAAAAGATCGTAGCATATATGAAATAAGTGTGTTCTACAGTTTCCGTTTGTTTTAAATATTCTACAAGTTTTAGTAACGATGATTTCTCTTCATGTGATTTAAGAATTCGACCACAGAGGCGAGACTGCTAAGAAATGACATACTAACTATGGTCTAAAACGAGATGTCACAATTATTGATCCAGATTTACAAACTTTCACGTACTGCATTTAAAACAAAAGCAAGAGTTGTGAAAGTCAATCACGATCTCCTCCACATCGTTTTACAAGTAAATCAGAGCAAAAATTATTATTGGAATCCACGCGAAAAGACGGTTATGTCATCTTCGTGTTGTTCGTGGCGCAATGCACTCTGGTAAAAAGTGGCGCAGTGCACTCTGGTTAAATGCAATGCATTCTGGTAAAAAGTGATGAACTCGAGAATTTCTGCTCCCTTTTATATATTCTTTTTAAATCCTGATCATGTTGCTGCTCGCTCGCTACGCTCACTCCGCAGCAATTAACTTGACGTATGTAAAATTTGCCTTTCTTTATTTCAAGATTCAAATTGCTCCTTGCAAAACGTGCCGTTAAGTTAAAATGCTGGTGAAGAAAAGGGCACTTGCACGCAATATCTATTCAATCCTACAAAGCACCTAGCCCAATAACAATTTCGGTTGATTTCCTGCCATCACGATTCAAATATGTCTTGTGCAAATCAGTTCCTCACTGTTCAGTTCATAGGGTAACTGTTAGCATACTTGATATTGTTCTCCCCTTCGGCAGCATTATTACCATTTAGGTATACTAGTATAACCCTGTAAGTCTGTCTGTGAAGGATCCACTAATGGCGCGAAAAGAAAAACTGAGGATTAAGTGTACCTGAGAGATAATTTTTATTTTGTTTCATGGAATCTAGATGAAATTGTGAATGTAAATCGAAAAAAAAATGGATCTCGTATTTTGGCTGCGTTTCAGTCATCTAAAAATGGAAATTTCACTTCCGGCTTAGTCACTTTCACTTCCGGCTTAATCGCGGGGGTTAGGAACTGGAACTAGTCAGGCCAATATATTGAAACAAGAACTTAGGTCTACATATACAATTTAAAACTAAAATTGGAATTATAATTGTGTTTGATCGCCTAATTTATAGCATATTTCACTTGTTTGTTTCTATATGTTTGGTTTGAAAAATAAGTATAGTTACAACACTGTGGTCTTTATCGTCTTTCTTTGAGTTGCAGAAAGAGATGTATTAACTAGCTGTATTCCTTTCTTGAATCGAGCATCTTTTGTTTTTTTTAGGGTTCATTTTAGGTTCACAAGTCCACAATTATAAGCCAGAATGTTGCGTGGTATGTGTAATATTGAAGTATTGAATTTGTCATCTCAAGGTAATTATTACATACAGGAGTGGCAGAGAATACAATGGCCGGAATCATTTTGGATAGTTATATAGCATTCCTTTGACAAAGCAAGTCAATTTATTTGAAACTTGTTACCTGTTTTTTCAGGAATTTGAGGTTTTCATCACAGTTTTCAATATGCTGTTTGCACTCAACAGCAGCTGCTGCTATTGCATCTCGAAGTCTTCTGTGAGCCACAATGTCCTGCTCATTGAGATCTTGTTCTTCTTTCCTTTTACTTTCAATGGAAGCTTCCATCAACTTACTGGAACCATCTAGTAACAGCAACAGTGATCAATAATTGATCAAAAATGAGAATTGTGAGTGCATAAAAACAACAGGGTTCGTACACTTATGACTTGTCAAAATTCCATGACTTTCCATGACTTTTTCCATGACTTTTTGAAATATTCCATGACCTAAGTTAAGCTATTTCCCTCCGGCAGTAGTGTCAAAACAATCATTTATTCAGCTGAAATGACATTTGATTTTTGGACTTGCCAGTTAATTTTTCAACTTTGGATCTTAATGTCTTTCATTCATAGAAAACATACTGATTTTCCATGACTTTCCATGACCTACACCTAAATTTCAGGACTTTCCAGGCCTGGAAAATGAAATCGTAAAATTCCATGACTTTCCAGGTTTTCCATGACCTGTACGAACCCTGAACAAGGTCTCCTGTGCGTGATAACACTCACACCATAGAATTCCATAAGTAAAGGCCCACCTGAAAATAACAGCTCCCCGAAACTTATGCCTTCTTATAAAACCCTGAAGGTCACATTCCCCCCCCCCCCCCCCTCAAAAAAAAGTGACCCTTTGAAGATCACCTCTAGACTACAATCAATAAAGTAGTACTTAAGACTGGCATACAATACGATTTTAAAAACTTGATGTAACAAGTAACTCAAATAAAAAAAAGGTTCTAAAGAGGAGGACTGGAGATTCCTTGTGTAATGAAGTTCGTTTTGAACGTTCAAAGGAGCCGGTCACTAATTTAAAAGAGGAATTCTCGGATGCCTAGCGCAATGTAGATGGAATAGCTTGACTGATGGACTAAACAACATGAAGAGTTACTTTTTAGCTTATTTCGAATTTAACTGAATCTTTATATCTGTGGCGGATCCAGACTTTAATCTAAGGAGAGGGCCTGGCTTTATTTTATTTGCCCAGTCGGCTCTTCTTCCTTCAGTCATTTCTTCTTTATTCACTCAAAATAAAGGGGGGCCTTCCCTAGATCCTCCACTGTAATATACCTGTGTTTTCTGACAATAGAGCTATCAAATGATCAGTTCAGTGTAATTAATTACATTCTGAGATAACGTGACCATTTCACCTAACAGTAGCAACATTTGGGGCCTTTTTTGCTTATAATAATAATAATAATGATAATGATAATGATAATGATAATGATAATGATAATGATAATGATAATCGTCGTCGTCGTCGTCGTCGTCGTCGCCGCCGCCGCCGTCGTCGTTGTCGTCGTCGTCGTCATCATCATCATAAGTAATGGTAATAGGACTGAGCAGAGTCCAATTCGGTCTGTAATTATACAAGTGATAACAAAATCGGACGACCGCGCAGCGGGAGTATGATTTGTTTATCACGAGTATGATTACAGACCGAATTGGACGACACAAAGTCTTATTACCAGTTAATCATAAAAATTACAATTTCCGAGAAAAAGAAAAATAGCCAAGTTATGAAAAAAGGGAAAAATTTGCTTTAAAATACTGAGAAAGGAGGCGTAAACATTCTAACGCTACTGGCAAAAACACAAAAGCAAGCGCGCGCGCACGTAGCACGCAATTTCAACTTTGAATGTGACTGGTTGATTTAAACTAAACTTTGAATGTGATTGGCTTAATGAACAGTCCGATAACAAACTGTCCAATAACAAACTATCCAATAACAAACTGTCCGACAACAACTCAGCAAGCGAATTAGTGGAAAATAGGACTTTTTTTAAACCAATCACAATCGAGGAAATTGTAATTTTATGATTATAACAATAACAATAACAATAATAATAATAATAATAATAATAATAATAATAGTTTAATACTTGTAGTGCACAAATTCCATATACACATGATCAAATGCGCATAACAATAGCCCTTTTCACGGTTAGCTTTCCACATTTGCATTACAATAAAATCTAGCATGTATGTGAGGCAATTTCGGGCTAAAACTACAAAATAGCCCGAAATTGCCTCGCATACATGCTAGATTTTATTGTAATGCAAATGTGGAAAGCTAACTGTGAAAAGGGCTATTATAAATTATATATAGTAAATGGTTTGAACCCAGGAGTATCAGTAGTTCGTATTGTGTGATCGTCCGGGTGAGTGTAGTTCTGAAAAGAACTGTGTTACTATGTTACGTTCACTTGGACGACAGAGCGAACGACTTGCGAACAACTACATCAGTTCGGTAAGTACTGTCAGACGAATACGCCAGCAACTCTGGTTCAACCACCGCTGCAAAGACCACGGCCTCGTTCCGGCCGGACTTAAACTTAAGTCTCCGCTGAACACACAAGAGGCCATCCAGATCGTCAAATCCACCTGCAGACGTCTGGTCAAAGCGCGGATAAACGACTGTCACAGAAGACTCAACTACTGCAACAATAAACTACAACAACAACTTGACAAACTTAAACAACTGTTACCGACTAACTTACTTGACACTGTTATGACAATCGCCGGCAGGCGAGCCGACAAAACCACTGACCGCGTTCGTACTGAACAAGAACGAAAACTGACACGACTTCAACGCAATAAAGACAAAAAACGACCGAAAACTGACGAAAACTGGGTCAGGAATATTTCTTCCCGTCCCTTAGACAAAACCGAGACTCACGTACTGTCCTACGGACTAAAACACTCAGTGACGCCTAAACGAATACCGACCGAGTCTATTGTATCCAGTATTGAGGCGGTTCTGTCTCGCCAACGAGACATATCAGAATCTGCCAAGGATAACATCAGAAGCAGAATTGCTTCCACGGTACAATCAGCCTCTATACCTGACAATAACTTGACGAAAGACGAACAACAAGCACTGAAACGACTGAAAAACGACAAC
>JAHPZR010039273.1:0-2500 GCA_019787425.1 Platygyra sinensis | reverse complement strand
CAGTTCCACATAACGCAACCTGCATTTGTTTCATACACCTTGATCTATATCTCACCTGGTCAGCTTTTTCTTGGATTTCTTTTCGCTTTTGTCTTTCTTCTTCCAAGTTCTGTTCATGTTCCTTAAGTACATTCAAACGCTGCTGTAGCTCCTGTTGCTCTGTTCTGTTCTTTTGTAATTTTTGGCACAAACTTTTGTCTTCTTCTGTATACTTTTTGAAGGCCACCTCAACTGATTGATTCAGGGTTTCCAGGTTTTTGGCTGCAATAGTAAAAGAAAACAACCATCCTTCCTAGTAAATACCATCATTACATTATTTGGGATCATGCCACTAGCTACAAAGGCTGCATTCAATTGTGATATTATTGGAACAATATAATTTTTATTATTAATAATGTACATCTTTTCATATTTTATGAGCAACATATTAGCTATTTACCATCAACACTGCAGACACTATTGTCTTCTTGAGTGAGATTCTAATAAATTAACTATGCACAAAAGCAGCTGCTGTGCAATAATTTTTTTATTATTTAGAGAATATTTTTTTTATTTTCTTATTCCTAGACTGAAGGAAAAAAATTCATTTATGCATTAAAATTAAAAGTTAGGTAGGTATATGTGATGGGATTACTTCACATCAAGATAAATAATCCACTCCTGCAGATCTCAATACTTCTTTTGCTGCTTTATTTTCAGTTTTGTTTATGTGTTTTGTTACTGAGAAAAGCAAAGTGCTCTTTGTGGAAGGATTCATATACTGATCATAACCTTATGAGTTAATGTCTGTGAATGCTTACATTTGCTTTTTGCTCTTTGCTATTCTTCAAAAACTTGATATCGAGACTTGACATCGAGACTTGATTAGCTTTTTTGTATTTGCAATGCCTTAGAATCATGCCACCTAGCCGACCTCCTCATTCACCCCGACTGATTAATGTTTTTCCTGCCGGCTGAGCTTGCGAAAGAGGCAGGAAATGAAGTTCTCTCACACTGAATGGGAACCTGGGTACGAGCCAGATGTTAGTTTCACGCTCTGTCACGCGAGTCAGTTTTCTTTTCTTGCCGGACAGTGCAACAGTTTCGTTCGTTCTTTACGTAAAAAACAGCGTTTTTAATTTGCAGTTATCGAGTTATGTTGAAGGCGGAAAGCAAGAAGACTTTGAAACCTTGGGTGCAACTAATTGGCTCTTCTCAGCAGTCGTTCACCTCAAACCAGAATTCCTCCAGCGCGAGGCGGATAGTTATTCCCGCGTCGAGGCAAAAATTGGATGCAAGCTAAAACGAAGGGTGTTTTCGTTGCGGAAGACCCGGGCACTTCGCAAAAACCTGCCACACACCTATCCCCTCAACCACAACAGGAAAAAACATACTAAGATAGCTTCTCAACCACGTTTCAATTGTGATGTTGATATTTATTTGAACGATGATTTGGATGCACGGACCGAGTTTGAACTAGGTTTGGTGGAATTGTACAACAGACTAGGAATGTCAGAACACGATTTGAACGCTGATATCACCAGCGACGTTCCAGATTTAGTAGACATACATGGCCTGACTGTGGCAAGTTGTCCAGGCAGGGGCAGTCCTGCAGAAGGTCCTGTTTGTGTTAAAGGTCAGTTGAAGGATCATCTCAGTTTTTGGCAAGGAATTGATGCAAATCGTTGGGTTACTTCCATTATCAGGGATGGCTACGCCCTGCTGTTTGTAGAATTACCACCCGCAAAGGAAATGGAGAACCATAAATCAGCCTGGGATGAGAAACACTTTGTCGCAGAGCAAATTGAGGAACTGCTTTTGTCTGGTTGCATAAGAGAAGTTAGTCTTTCAGAAACTGAAGTTGTTAGTCCATTGGGTGTTGTTACAAACAGTGTTAAGAAAAGGCTAATCCTGGATCTTAGATATGTCAACAACTTTCTGCGTATTCCTAAGTTTAAGTACGAAGATATTCGAATGGCAAGAGACATTTTTATGTTGGGGGACTGGTTCTTCAAATTCGATTATAAGTCGGGATACCACCATGTGGACATTTTACCTACCCACCAAACATACCTACATACATACATACATACATACATACATTTATTTTTGTTTTCAAATAAAAAAATTACAATTGAACATGCCCGCGGATAGCATATGCTAGTCTAGGCGGGTCATGTTAACAAAAATTATTAATAAACAACTAGGTATAACTAAATACAAGAGGATTAAGGAGACTAAAATTGACAACAATAACTAAGGACCAATAATAAACTAACGGAATTACAAATGGTAATTAACAACAGTTACGACGAGAGACTAGAGATACACGAAAATGATATTGTTGAATATTAAAGATACATACTAAGAGGAGAATAAATTCAGCTTTACTTTTTGAATAATAACTGGTAGATCAATGTAACAGTCTTCTGAAGCTAGAATTTCAAAAAGTATTTGTTTTATTTTCCTCTTAAAAACAGTTTTTGGAAGTTTTCTTAAAGCTAGCTGGACTCTGGCTGGT
>JAHPZR010039269.1:25000-31268 GCA_019787425.1 Platygyra sinensis | reverse complement strand
TGTCGGAAAATTTGAATTTAACCTCTAAAGAAGACTAAGTGCATGTTGCTTGAGCTTCATTTGACCTTAAAGATACCACTTAAAACGGAATAGCTTTAATTGTTAAAGGATCTAGCAAGCACTTATTCACCTGACTCTCGTATTCAAAAGTTCAGTGGAATACAAATGAAAGTATTTCTTTTATTATGATTTCTTTGAGTGCTTCCTAAAGGATACTCTGACAGCCAAGAATGGTGGCATTTCATCATCAACACTCTAAGTGAGATCAGAATCCTTGATTTGTACCCGAGACGACATGCATCCCGAACCTTTTCATATAGGAGGCCTCCAGGGTTTCAAACAAATTATTTACAAGAAACTATGCACATGTGTGGAACTCTTTAGAAACAAATTCAAGTTTAATGGTATCTGCATGTGTTGTTACCCAGGTTCCTACCCAAAACAAGTGGGACAATACCCAGCAATGCAGCCATCACCAGCTTATCCAACTCAGCCACAGCAGATGCAGTACCAGCCACCAGGACAGTATGGTGCTCCAGGTCAAGCTTATGGAGTCCCTCCTCCACCATACAGTGAGACACCATCACAACCAGCACCCAGTGGCATGTACAATGTAAGTTACCAGCAAATGTAAACAGCCCAATTAACAATTATTAACTCTCTTATTTTTTATATTGGTCACATTCTTCTGATTTTGAATGGAAGATGGGACTTGGCAGTCAGGTTATCAATCCACTGATCTGATTGTTAGAACTCTTTATCAACAACATCTTTCAATCAGGTAATGAGGTCAGGGGAAAATGTTAGGTCATCTGTAGAAGGAACAGTTATGGCTCAAAAAACATTTGCCAAGAAAGCCATATCAAAACCACAGGAAATGGAAACCCATAATGTGAGTTAAGACTGCTGTTCACAGTTAAAAGAAACTGCTCAGTTTCCATACATGACTTGGAGAGAGTGAATGAATTTTTATGCTTTAATTTACATGTCAAATTTTCATCCAATGAGCTGAAGTAGCTTGTTGCCTCCATTTGTACTGAAGCGTGACAGACATTGTCACTTGTATAATATAATCAACAAGTAATCAAGTGATTTTTCTCGTGCAATTTGGAATAAGTAAGCATGCGCAAATTTTTCAAAGCCTACAAATTTTTTGTAGTATTTTAAAACTTCATTTGTGCTAATTTATTCCAAATTGCACTCGAAATCATTTGATTACCTGTACAAATTAGCACACACAGCGGGCTTAATTGAGGGGCCTCATTTTATTTTTCCCAAATCCTGGCTCGACATGATCATTTTTTTAAGGACGTTAGCGCCCATTGCTACTGCGCATCTCTAGTGCGCACACTATTCATTAGTCATGCGTGCGCCACGTCATTTTCAAGCTTGCGCACTGAGTCAAACTCAAAAAAAATATAGAGCTAATGACCTTTGTGTTAACTTGGTGCAAATATACTTGTGGGATGCTCGGTGACCCCCACTTTTTTTTGGCAGATCACATCCTTTTCTGATTCTTCCCGTTATACTAAAAAAAAAATCTGTATGTGGAAGTTTTAATTATCTCTCATATACTATTCACATAGTACTGGTACATGGATACAGGTGTGCGTGACATAGAAGTTGAATTTTGAAGGCTAATTCTTCCTGATTTACTGACACATGTAGCACAGATCTATCAAATTGGCCTATATTAATATATAGATTTAGGCCAGCCTAAAAGCATAACTCCGGGTAGTTCAGTGCCCAATAAAGCTAACCCAGGAAAAGGTAGAATTTTGATTTGAGTTTTGTAACATTACAATGAGGTCTTCTGTTTATTGTTTGACTTACTGTTTTGAGTTTCATAATCACCAAATACACAAAATAAAGCAGCAAAAACATTTGTATAGAAGAAAAAAGTTATAATTTGAATAAATTTTAATCCTGGGCTTGCGGTAACCAGCTTCCGAACATTCCTTGATGAGCTGTAGACTTGAGCCTGCGATATGGTCATGTGATACTGGTCAGCAGATACCTTGTTTTGACAAGACTTAGTGTCAATTGATCATAACAGGGATGTCCAATATCAAAGAAGTACACAGTAAAACAAGGTTGCATGTCTCTGTCAAGCTATTATTTGGAGTATGGCCGCCATGTTGTGCGACTCCATCATCATCGTGGTCGTGCGTACGCGCCCACGAGCAATGCCGCTAACCATGATCACCATGAGAAAATCAACTTGTGGGTTTCCATTTCTTTTCTATATGAGTATGGGGCTCCGCTTTCGGGCCGCCGGAACTCCACTATTATGCTGTGTTAAACAGACATACCTTAGATCTGACTCTTCAACTTCTATATATGCCGATAGTAATGAATCCGGCCAGAATTGCCTCGAGTGACTGGAAATCCTATAAATGCTATGGTCTGTGATGCTCCTTATCTTCAAAACGAGTTCGGTGACCCCCATTTTTTTTGCATTTTTTTATAATCTTATCATTTTCTACCTGCAGTCAAAGTTTTAAAAAAATCTGTAAGTGGGAAATTATGGGCACAAACGTCCTTAATACATTATCTGCGCGTGAGCAACGACATTATCTGCATCTTGACACCCAAAGCTGACCCTAAAGTTTAAATCCCTGCAGCATTAGTTCTTATAATTTTTTCTAAACTTAAAATGTTCACGAACTAAAACAAGAAATTGAAAGATGCAATTTAAAAGAAGAGAAACATGTTTTCTGTATTAAATAGACTGATATAAATTACTAGTGGCTGTATAAAAGAGGCTGGATGAGGGTAAAAGTATGCATTCTTTGCTGTCTAATTACTTGACTGTTCACAAAATGGGGGAAGGGGAAGGGGGCACTTATTTTAAATTTTCAAAGGTGCTTGTTACAAGTAGGATTACACATTAATGGTACTTTCATCACTAAAAATGTGCAAATTTTTCTTTTATGTGAAGCCACAACAAGTTCCAAACATGCAGCATTACCCCAGGATGGCTCCTGGAGGACACTACCCCACACAACAGTACCCTGTGGGCCAGTATCCTGCACAGGGTCCCCCACAACCACTAGTCCAGGGTTCATTTGATCCCGGTGCCAGATTTGGAGCTGGAGCAACAATTAATGTACCGGTAAGACCAAATATCCATTTGTTCTTTTAGTTTGAATTTTCATTACTAGTGGGTCCCATCACAAATAGTGCATAAACTGACAAATTGTTGGGGTAAGACTAACAAAATGGACTAGCTTTCTACTAATGTCAAATCCTTGTATTTAGGATTTAAGACGGAATCCGCCAGACGTTGGAGTAACAAGTGGACAAAAATCTTGTACCAAGATTATTTACATTGTATTGCAAACTTCTGTAGGGCTCATTTAATTATCTTCTCAAAACAATTCATTTCTAGCAACACCAAACGTCGAAAACGAATGTTGAACTTCGTATGAAACGCTTAAAAGTTTTGGTGAAATGAAACTGATGATGGAATTTTGCCTGTGTTTCCACAAAATCACTGAACTTTGAAATTTATTTTCTCTCGTTCCCGTGGGAAATTATTTTTCGGTGTTATTTCAGGCAATTATTTATGTATTTAGGTTTAAAAAAATGTAACAATGACTGTAAAATATTTAAAATTACTCTGGTACCGATTTTTGTCCACTAAAACCTGAAATTGCTCCATCTTCTATCGGATTTCGTCTTAATATGTATGGAGTGGTACCTTTTTGGATGCTGAAAGAGTAAATTTTGCAAAATCAATTGAAAGGGTAAATTGAGAAAACAAAAGATGGGCATGGTGCAATCAACTGCTTTGACTTCTCTGGACCTCATCAGATTAGAGCTCAGCAGCATCTTTGAACAAGTAGATTAAACTTGACATGTGCTTGTTTTGATATTTTCACAGCCCCCTCCACCAGGATATGCTCCCAATGCAGCTCAAGCAATGGCATCTCAGGGTCAGCCTGTTAATGTACAGCAGAGGCAAGCTGGTTGGTTCAATGGTGGTACTGGTGGGGGATATACCTTCTGGTAAAACTCTCCAAGGATTTCTCTTGTAATAAGCTGTAAATGTTTAGAATTTAATGAATCAGGTCAATGTAGCTGCCACAGAACTCTGTGTAGTGCGGTTTTAGAAATGTACTGTTTTCTGGAGAATTTGTTTCCTAGAGGAAGTTACTTACCACGTCATTATGTTGCTTTCTTTAACAAAAAAATCAACGGCAGTCTGCAATAACTCACATATCCTGTGACTAGCACATTCAATGTCCTAGCTTCTGTTCCATTACTAATGTTCAGGTGTCCAGTTTCTCCAGGGAGATTGACTGGATTGAGTAATCTCTGAATTACTTATGCCACTTCTCTGACCCAGGTTGGAGGAATTTCACAATGATTGACATGTACTCCATCACTGTAGTTCTTGTGTTCAGCAAATTAGACACAACAAAAGAAAACCAATAGTGAACACAATAATACTTTTCAATTGTATCAAGTTCCATAAATGTGAAGAGACCTGTAATTAATGCAATTAGTCAAAGCAAGGAAATAAGCAGAGAAATAGTAGGATCTGTATGATTTGTAACTCGTCAATTTACCACTGCAAAATAAGTTATGTCCTGTATATCTTATTATGTCTGTCTTTTTGTTTATTATTCAATGAATAAAACAGCTGTTAAGGTTAAAAGTTTCTCTGTATAAATTATCCAAGTCATCTTTTTTTGTTTTAATGAACCGAATAAACAGACTGGTGTGGCAATGGCCTTATGGGTCTGAGAGTTGTATGGTCCTTCTGTGGTTTAATACGCATTTGATATCTGGAAGCATTACATGAACACTTATGATTGCCTGACTAATTACACTTTGACACCAAACCTTAGGGGAAAATAATCGTTTCAACTCTTAAGTTTATTTGGTTTGAAGTCATTCCTAAGAGCAAGTCAAACCTGGGATATTAGGAACAAGAACACAACTGACATTTCACATCAACAGAACATCATGATATATGTGGCATGAAGAAAAGAGAACTGAAAAGTGTAGCTTGTTTCAAGTTCAGAATTGTTAACAAAAGTGGTCCATGAGTAAAAGTACCTAAAGGTTATTAGCAATTGGTATGAAAATGGGCCTGCTTTTTAGTTTTAATCAAATTCATGCCTCTCTACTTCATTCATAATTTCTAGAGTACACATGTACATGAATTGTATCTTTCATGGACGGTATTTTCACAACTTTGAAGCTGTAAAGAAACGGTCCTGTAGCTACTTCTAAGATTGCAACTCTAATCAACAATTAGATTGTGAGCTCAAGATTTCTATTTAAGTAATAGATCAAGAGTGTTGCTGTCAAGGAACTGTCATCTGATAGTTGCCCTGGAGCTTCCCAGGCAATTATTTGTTTTAAGGATGGTGCCTACTAAATACAAAGGTAAGGTCCACGCGGAAAAAGTAGATCTTTACAAGGGTTATTGGAATTAGGGGTAGCCACGAATATTTTCGAGATAATTAGCCCTGAATCTCAACAAAAATGCTGACATCAGCATTTTTAAGAAAAAAGAGGGAAAGGATAATTTTTTCACAGATTTCCTTAGAATTCGTCTTTACATACAGAAAGGCAAACATTACTTTCGGTACGTTTTTACTAACAAAATCGTTGCAAAAGTGGTTTTAGCGTCTCTGACAGCCTTCCTCTTGGTCAGCTAAAATACAGTCTAAATACGTACCTTTTGCTCAAAACCAGAAACTAATCACATGTTGAATAGGCTTGCTACTTCTATTTTGCAATGTAAAATGTAGGGGTAACCACGCGTTTTTTAAAGTTCTTGATCTTTTTTGAAAACTTTTACAGTGCCAGTTACAGTTTTTCCTGTCGCCTCACCAGTAAGTAAGACATTTGCATTTTTGCGCGCGCACTATGCCATCTGCAGGTACATGTTTAAGCCTTGGTCAAACGGCGCGTGATAGTCGATGATAGTTGATTCTCCTCTAACTATCATCAACTATCATTCACATGGTCAAACGGCCAAAGAAGATCGTGATAGTTGACGATAGTTCACCGGCAGTCGCGCAAGCAAAGTCACGAGAGCGGCGAGTTCCAAGCTCTTACCGCGTAAAAATGTGAATATAAATGGCGTCCCGTAAGAAAAACTTGTAAAAGTATGAATTTTTTGCGACGAAAGAGGGCGGCAGCATGTTTTCCCCGGGGGGGGTACTTGACCCATGTTTGGGTATAGGGGTGCCGCCGAGGGTTTGAAATCCTGACCCTGTTTAGGACAAAAATACGCTAAAAACCCTAC
>JAHPZR010039269.1:15000-20000 GCA_019787425.1 Platygyra sinensis | reverse complement strand
ATGTATGTGGAACAACTGATATACTGCTGTCTAACAACAGTTACTACATATTTCAGAGAAACAGCCTTTTTGACACAACAAATGATACTTTACAAGATCTTTGTTATTTAAGCTGTTCAATATATGTAATTGCATTTCATGGTTCACATTTATAGTAATCTTTAAGAGGGGACAGGAGGTGTCTTATTACGGGAACACTCCAGGACTTTCCTAACAGTCGCTGTCTCTGAGACCGGCCCATGTTGCTGACATCAGTGTAATGAGAAGGTAGACCAAACAACCTACCAGTAAAACAACAATGGTTATTCTCTGAATGAGGGGTGAATAACAAGGTGAATTAATGTGATTTGCTTCCAATGGACCTTTTCACCAACGTCATGCAATATCAACAATTGTTCATATTTTACCTTCAAACAATAACTAACCTCCAAAGATCAATTTATGCTCCCTGACATATATTTCTTTGTAAAAAATTGGCATGTATGGGACCCCATATTTTCATGAATTTGAAACAAATTCTTATGAAACTCCACACATCGCCTAAATTTGGCATGATAAATCAAGCCATGATGCTATTTTTTGTTGGAATGAAAAAATCAGAAATGCATGACTTTGGTAAAAAGGTCCATTGGTAAGTGAACAAGTAAACAAAAATGCCATGTTGGTAAAGTTTAATATAATCAAATAATAATAGCACTGTCACCTCTCCATCTCTGTAATCCAAAGAATGTCATCCTTCTGTTGGCCATCACTTGCTGTAAACTGAACTGGGAATAATCCTTTCTTGGTTTGGAGCATAGAATTGGCATTGGTGGTTAGAGTCTGCACCTTGGTGAACTAAAATAATATAATGTGAATTTATAATCCATCAAATATTTTCGCTCGCACGTGATTGCCGAAACACATCATGTCACCAAATATTCCCCAGGGAAAACTGGGAAATAACCGATTTCCAGCATTACTTTAGAGCGCGAGAAGATCAAGGTCCATTCATCTTCTCTTACCTAGAGTTAATTCTATACTTCAGCTCTGGTTTCATTACAAAGTACTGCCTTCTAAGCAGTCTAAAGCACAATAAAAAAACAAGTTTTCAACCTCTTCTTACGGTACCTAGTTTCAAACATAACAAGAGATCTAGCAAAAGGCATGCCATATTAAGCCTCCTGTCATGAGTTTTTTACATCTTCGCGCTGAGGTAACAGAAAGCAGCTTACAAACAAAACCCTGAACTTTATTGAAATCATATTTTTATCCACATGCATGCTTTGCTGGTGTGTCCGTTTGTCAGTATTTGTAAATACCAACTCTAACACAAAGATCATTTTCGTCATGTTCTCTGCTTACGTACCTTGGCCTGCCGTCCACAATTTGGTTCAAGACAATCTTGCAGGCACAGTTTGTCACCTGGTAGAGGAATGGTTGGCCTGCAAAATCAACCGTACAATGGATATATCAGTGCATTATGGAAGGAAATTATACTGAAAAAAAAGCGTCAACAGAAATCATGCATGTACTTATGCTTGTGCCCTACTTTAACCCTTTTCCACACTATACAGACTATGTAAACAAATGAAAAAACCTCAGAAGCTTTCACTCAATATGATAACACAGCAGCATAACCTGAAGAAATTGATGTAACTCCACTTAAGAATGTTCTGAGTGTCTGTATGTGGATTGTCTCCAAGAGGAATGATTAATGTGAGGAATGCTATAATTGGTCTATAGCATGGGAATGAATCATCGTTAACGTCTTAATATGGGTGTGCATAGCAGCCAAACAAGCTCACTCGCAGTTTTTCATGCTTCACATGCTTTTTTGGAAACACCTGTGTAGCAGGCTATCCGACTATAAACCAAGGTGACTCAATAGGCCGGTGCTTCTCTTATCATAAAGTGCTTAGGAGTAGCATTCTAACTAAGGGCAATAGAATGTACTCCTAAGCACTTTATGATAAGAGAAGCACCGGCCTATTGAGTCACCTTGGTTTATAGTCGGATAGCCTGCTACACAGGTGTTTCCAAAAAAGCATGTGAAGCATGAAAAACTGCGAGTGAGCTTGTTTGGCTGCTATGCACACCCATATTAAGACGTTAACGATGATTCATTCCCATGCTATAGACCAATTATAGCATTCCTCACATTAATCATTCCTCTTGGAGACAATCCACATACAGACACTCAGAACATTCTTAAGTGGAGTTACATCAATTTCTTCAGGTTATGCTGCTGTGTTATCATATTGAGTGAAAGCTTCTGAGGTTTTTTCATTTGTTTACATAGTCTGTATAGTGTGGAAAAGGGTTAAAGTAGGGCACAAGCATAAGTACATGCATGATTTCTGTTGACGCTTTTTTTTCAGTATAATTTCCTTCCATAATGCACTGATATATCCATTGTACGGTTGATTTTGCAGGCCAACCATTCCTCTACCAGGTGACAAACTGTGCCTGCAAGATTGTCTTGAACCAAATTGTGGACGGCAGGCCAAGGTACGTAAGCAGAGAACATGACGAAAATGATCTTTGTGTTAGAGTTGGTATTTACAAATACTGACAAACGGACACACCAGCAAAGCATGCATGTGGATAAAAATATGATTTCAATAAAGTTCAGGGTTTTGTTTGTAAGCTGCTTTCTGTTACCTCAGCGCGAAGATGTAAAAAACTCATGACAGGAGGCTTAATATGGCATGCCTTTTGCTAGATCTCTTGTTATGTTTGAAACTAGGTACCGTAAGAAGAGGTTGAAAACTTGTTTTTTTATTGTGCTTTAGACTGCTTAGAAGGCAGTACTTTGTAATGAAACCAGAGCTGAAGTATAGAATTAACTCTAGGTAAGAGAAGATGAATGGACCTTGATCTTCTCGCGCTCTAAAGTAATGCTGGAAATCGGTTATTTCCCAGTTTTCCCTGGGGAATATTTGGTGACATGATGTGTTTCGGCAATCACGTGCGAGCGAAAATATTTGATGGATTATAAATTCACATTATATTATTTTAGTTCACCAAGGTGCAGACTCTAACCACCAATGCCAATTCTATGCTCCAAACCAAGAAAGGATTATTCCCAGTTCAGTTTACAGCAAGTGATGGCCAACAGAAGGATGACATTCTTTGGATTACAGAGATGGAGAGGTGACAGTGCTATTATTATTTGATTATATTAAACTTTACCAACATGGCATTTTTGTTTACTTGTTCACTTACCAATGGACCTTTTTACCAAAGTCATGCATTTCTGATTTTTTCATTCCAACAAAAAATAGCATCATGGCTTGATTTATCATGCCAAATTTAGGCGATGTGTGGAGTTTCATAAGAATTTGTTTCAAATTCATGAAAATATGGGGTCCCATACATGCCAATTTTTTACAAAGAAATATATGTCAGGGAGCATAAATTGATCTTTGGAGGTTAGTTATTGTTTGAAGGTAAAATATGAACAATTGTTGATATTGCATGACGTTGGTGAAAAGGTCCATTGGAAGCAAATCACATTAATTCACCTTGTTATTCACCCCTCATTCAGAGAATAACCATTGTTGTTTTACTGGTAGGTTGTTTGGTCTACCTTCTCATTACACTGATGTCAGCAACATGGGCCGGTCTCAGAGACAGCGACTGTTAGGAAAGTCCTGGAGTGTTCCCGTAATAAGACACCTCCTGTCCCCTCTTAAAGATTACTATAAATGTGAACCATGAAATGCAATTACATATATTGAACAGCTTAAATAACAAAGATCTTGTAAAGTATCATTTGTTGTGTCAAAAAGGCTGTTTCTCTGAAATATGTAGTAACTGTTGTTAGACAGCAGTATATCAGTTGTTCCACATACATTGTGTTATGAACAGATTTTTATTTAAGGTTGAGTTATTTTTTAAAAAAAACTATCTTTAAGAAAGTTTGCCTTTTTCAGTTTTTAAGAAAAAAGAAAGGTGTACCTAATCTTTCCTGGTATAGTTTTTTCTTGATTTCAGACTCCTGTTGATTACAGCTTGTGTAAATTGATTCATTTACATTCCGTTAGTTCTGAGCCATTATGTGATGTTATGTAACAACACTAATAATATTTGATAGAGAATGTTGCAGTACGCTTGAGAGAGTATGTGATGTAAAGACATGATCAGTTCCTGCTTTCTCTACAGAACAGATTTGTTGCTTAATCAGATTGATTTGTTGAATTGAGTGGCCTTTTTTGTCTGTCTGTCTGTCTTCAAGGTACAGTATGTTGTTGTTACTAATACCCAAGTACTTGTTGATGTAAACTGTTTTGGCTGTGCTGTGAACAAGATAAATAAAAGTCATTGACTCAAAGTTTGTTTTGTTGTTCTTATAACCTTTCCGTTTGCCTCTGAGCACCTTCTGAGCCATGATCTGTCATACAGGAACATAAAAAAGACAAAAATCAACTTGAATAAATCAATAATAGATTGTCACTGGCCACTACCTTGGCAGTTGCTCTTTGGGCCCTTCACACATTTTTCAAGTGGCAGGGGTTGGACAATAACCCAGTTTACTGTTCCATCCTGCACCTAGTAACCAGGCTTAATGCGTAGAGAGGCTAGAGGTATGTTATGACACAAACCTTGCTACTTTTCCTGGTTTCTCTATCATAATATGGTCAAACCAAACCTTTCTTTCAGAGACTTGGTTATGGACTGAAACATGATCTATGTCTAAACTGTTGGCTAACATCGCTAAGTTTCCTTTGTAGAGTTTGAGAATTAGAGAGATGACCTGGTTATTCAGTCACTTACAGGTGTAACTGTACACTTATACATGTATTTATGTACCCTTTGAACAATCTGATTATCTTCCAAACAGTTTGGTTTTTGATACTGAAAAATAAGATGTGTTCATTATCTGGATGACCACCAGTTCACTACTTACAATTACTTTTAATATTTACTGATCATTGTGAAGATGCGCTTTGTTCTATGCTGCATAAAAAAACTTTCCAGTTTCCAATAAGAATCAGAGAAAATTTAGTTGTGAAATG
>JAHPZR010039269.1:0-10000 GCA_019787425.1 Platygyra sinensis | reverse complement strand
AGCAGGCCCATTTTCATACCAATTGCTAATAACCTTTAGGTACTTTTACTCATGGACCACTTTTGTTAACAATTCTGAACTTGAAACAAGCTACACTTTTCAGTTCTCTTTTCTTCATGCCACATATATCATGATGTTCTGTTGATGTGAAATGTCAGTTGTGTTCTTGTTCCTAATATCCCAGGTTTGACTTGCTCTTAGGAATGACTTCAAACCAAATAAACTTAAGAGTTGAAACGATTATTTTCCCCTAAGGTTTGGTGTCAAAGTGTAATTAGTCAGGCAATCATAAGTGTTCATGTAATGCTTCCAGATATCAAATGCGTATTAAACCACAGAAGGACCATACAACTCTCAGACCCATAAGGCCATTGCCACACCAGTCTGTTTATTCGGTTCATTAAAACAAAAAAAGATGACTTGGATAATTTATACAGAGAAACTTTTAACCTTAACAGCTGTTTTATTCATTGAATAATAAACAAAAAGACAGACATAATAAGATATACAGGACATAACTTATTTTGCAGTGGTAAATTGACGAGTTACAAATCATACAGATCCTACTATTTCTCTGCTTATTTCCTTGCTTTGACTAATTGCATTAATTACAGGTCTCTTCACATTTATGGAACTTGATACAATTGAAAAGTATTATTGTGTTCACTATTGGTTTTCTTTTGTTGTGTCTAATTTGCTGAACACAAGAACTACAGTGATGGAGTACATGTCAATCATTGTGAAATTCCTCCAACCTGGGTCAGAGAAGTGGCATAAGTAATTCAGAGATTACTCAATCCAGTCAATCTCCCTGGAGAAACTGGACACCTGAACATTAGTAATGGAACAGAAGCTAGGACATTGAATGTGCTAGTCACAGGATATGTGAGTTATTGCAGACTGCCGTTGATTTTTTTGTTAAAGAAAGCAACATAATGACGTGGTAAGTAACTTCCTCTAGGAAACAAATTCTCCAGAAAACAGTACATTTCTAAAACCGCACTACACAGAGTTCTGTGGCAGCTACATTGACCTGATTCATTAAATTCTAAACATTTACAGCTTATTACAAGAGAAATCCTTGGAGAGTTTTACCAGAAGGTATATCCCCCACCAGTACCACCATTGAACCAACCAGCTTGCCTCTGCTGTACATTAACAGGCTGACCCTGAGATGCCATTGCTTGAGCTGCATTGGGAGCATATCCTGGTGGAGGGGGCTGTGAAAATATCAAAACAAGCACATGTCAAGTTTAATCTACTTGTTCAAAGATGCTGCTGAGCTCTAATCTGATGAGGTCCAGAGAAGTCAAAGCAGTTGATTGCACCATGCCCATCTTTTGTTTTCTCAATTTACCCTTTCAATTGATTTTGCAAAATTTACTCTTTCAGCATCCAAAAAGGTACCACTCCATACATATTAAGACGAAATCCGATAGAAGATGGAGCAATTTCAGGTTTTAGTGGACAAAAATCGGTACCAGAGTAATTTTAAATATTTTACAGTCATTGTTACATTTTTTTAAACCTAAATACATAAATAATTGCCTGAAATAACACCGAAAAATAATTTCCCACGGGAACGAGAGAAAATAAATTTCAAAGTTCAGTGATTTTGTGGAAACACAGGCAAAATTCCATCATCAGTTTCATTTCACCAAAACTTTTAAGCGTTTCATACGAAGTTCAACATTCGTTTTCGACGTTTGGTGTTGCTAGAAATGAATTGTTTTGAGAAGATAATTAAATGAGCCCTACAGAAGTTTGCAATACAATGTAAATAATCTTGGTACAAGATTTTTGTCCACTTGTTACTCCAACGTCTGGCGGATTCCGTCTTAAATCCTAAATACAAGGATTTGACATTAGTAGAAAGCTAGTCCATTTTGTTAGTCTTACCCCAACAATTTGTCAGTTTATGCACTATTTGTGATGGGACCCACTAGTAATGAAAATTCAAACTAAAAGAACAAATGGATATTTGGTCTTACCGGTACATTAATTGTTGCTCCAGCTCCAAATCTGGCACCGGGATCAAATGAACCCTGGACTAGTGGTTGTGGGGGACCCTGTGCAGGATACTGGCCCACAGGGTACTGTTGTGTGGGGTAGTGTCCTCCAGGAGCCATCCTGGGGTAATGCTGCATGTTTGGAACTTGTTGTGGCTTCACATAAAAGAAAAATTTGCACATTTTTAGTGATGAAAGTACCATTAATGTGTAATCCTACTTGTAACAAGCACCTTTGAAAATTTAAAATAAGTGCCCCCTTCCCCTTCCCCCATTTTGTGAACAGTCAAGTAATTAGACAGCAAAGAATGCATACTTTTACCCTCATCCAGCCTCTTTTATACAGCCACTAGTAATTTATATCAGTCTATTTAATACAGAAAACATGTTTCTCTTCTTTTAAATTGCATCTTTCAATTTCTTGTTTTAGTTCGTGAACATTTTAAGTTTAGAAAAAATTATAAGAACTAATGCTGCAGGGATTTAAACTTTAGGGTCAGCTTTGGGTGTCAAGATGCAGATAATGTCGTTGCTCACGCGCAGATAATGTATTAAGGACGTTTGTGCCCATAATTTCCCACTTACAGATTTTTTTAAAACTTTGACTGCAGGTAGAAAATGATAAGATTATAAAAAAATGCAAAAAAAATGGGGGTCACCGAACTCGTTTTGAAGATAAGGAGCATCACAGACCATAGCATTTATAGGATTTCCAGTCACTCGAGGCAATTCTGGCCGGATTCATTACTATCGGCATATATAGAAGTTGAAGAGTCAGATCTAAGGTATGTCTGTTTAACACAGCATAATAGTGGAGTTCCGGCGGCCCGAAAGCGGAGCCCCATACTCATATAGAAAAGAAATGGAAACCCACAAGTTGATTTTCTCATGGTGATCATGGTTAGCGGCATTGCTCGTGGGCGCGTACGCACGACCACGATGATGATGGAGTCGCACAACATGGCGGCCATACTCCAAATAATAGCTTGACAGAGACATGCAACCTTGTTTTACTGTGTACTTCTTTGATATTGGACATCCCTGTTATGATCAATTGACACTAAGTCTTGTCAAAACAAGGTATCTGCTGACCAGTATCACATGACCATATCGCAGGCTCAAGTCTACAGCTCATCAAGGAATGTTCGGAAGCTGGTTACCGCAAGCCCAGGATTAAAATTTATTCAAATTATAACTTTTTTCTTCTATACAAATGTTTTTGCTGCTTTATTTTGTGTATTTGGTGATTATGAAACTCAAAACAGTAAGTCAAACAATAAACAGAAGACCTCATTGTAATGTTACAAAACTCAAATCAAAATTCTACCTTTTCCTGGGTTAGCTTTATTGGGCACTGAACTACCCGGAGTTATGCTTTTAGGCTGGCCTAAATCTATATATTAATATAGGCCAATTTGATAGATCTGTGCTACATGTGTCAGTAAATCAGGAAGAATTAGCCTTCAAAATTCAACTTCTATGTCACGCACACCTGTATCCATGTACCAGTACTATGTGAATAGTATATGAGAGATAATTAAAACTTCCACATACAGATTTTTTTTTTAGTATAACGGGAAGAATCAGAAAAGGATGTGATCTGCCAAAAAAAAGTGGGGGTCACCGAGCATCCCACAAGTATATTTGCACCAAGTTAACACAAAGGTCATTAGCTCTATATTTTTTTTGAGTTTGACTCAGTGCGCAAGCTTGAAAATGACGTGGCGCACGCATGACTAATGAATAGTGTGCGCACTAGAGATGCGCAGTAGCAATGGGCGCTAACGTCCTTAAAAAAATGATCATGTCGAGCCAGGATTTGGGAAAAATAAAATGAGGCCCCTCAATTAAGCCCGCTGTGTGTGCTAATTTGTACAGGTAATCAAATGATTTCGAGTGCAATTTGGAATAAATTAGCACAAATGAAGTTTTAAAATACTACAAAAAATTTGTAGGCTTTGAAAAATTTGCGCATGCTTACTTATTCCAAATTGCACGAGAAAAATCACTTGATTACTTGTTGATTATATTATACAAGTGACAATGTCTGTCACGCTTCAGTACAAATGGAGGCAACAAGCTACTTCAGCTCATTGGATGAAAATTTGACATGTAAATTAAAGCATAAAAATTCATTCACTCTCTCCAAGTCATGTATGGAAACTGAGCAGTTTCTTTTAACTGTGAACAGCAGTCTTAACTCACATTATGGGTTTCCATTTCCTGTGGTTTTGATATGGCTTTCTTGGCAAATGTTTTTTGAGCCATAACTGTTCCTTCTACAGATGACCTAACATTTTCCCCTGACCTCATTACCTGATTGAAAGATGTTGTTGATAAAGAGTTCTAACAATCAGATCAGTGGATTGATAACCTGACTGCCAAGTCCCATCTTCCATTCAAAATCAGAAGAATGTGACCAATATAAAAAATAAGAGAGTTAATAATTGTTAATTGGGCTGTTTACATTTGCTGGTAACTTACATTGTACATGCCACTGGGTGCTGGTTGTGATGGTGTCTCACTGTATGGTGGAGGAGGGACTCCATAAGCTTGACCTGGAGCACCATACTGTCCTGGTGGCTGGTACTGCATCTGCTGTGGCTGAGTTGGATAAGCTGGTGATGGCTGCATTGCTGGGTATTGTCCCACTTGTTTTGGGTAGGAACCTGGGTAACAACACATGCAGATACCATTAAACTTGAATTTGTTTCTAAAGAGTTCCACACATGTGCATAGTTTCTTGTAAATAATTTGTTTGAAACCCTGGAGGCCTCCTATATGAAAAGGTTCGGGATGCATGTCGTCTCGGGTACAAATCAAGGATTCTGATCTCACTTAGAGTGTTGATGATGAAATGCCACCATTCTTGGCTGTCAGAGTATCCTTTAGGAAGCACTCAAAGAAATCATAATAAAAGAAATACTTTCATTTGTATTCCACTGAACTTTTGAATACGAGAGTCAGGTGAATAAGTGCTTGCTAGATCCTTTAACAATTAAAGCTATTCCGTTTTAAGTGGTATCTTTAAGGTCAAATGAAGCTCAAGCAACATGCACTTAGTCTTCTTTAGAGGTTAAATTCAAATTTTCCGACAAGCATCCCTGACCCTCTCACATGGGAGTTCCCCCTCCCAGGGTTCCAAAAGTCTAACAGGAAGTGAAGGAGTGGTGGAGTAAAATCGTCCCACCACTAGGACTTGGAAAATATGAATATTTTCCAAGTTAAAAACATACCCAATCCAAGACAAGTGTGGAAAAACCCATTTACCAACATGGCCAAAATCAATACCCTATTTATGACCAAAATGGCTGAAAAATCATTCTCGTTTGGACCTCTCATACCCACATTGCCCACAAAATGTGGAAATTGCTTTGAGCCAAATATTTTTTGCATGGCGAAGTCGATATCGGGAACAAATTATCACAGAAATAAAGCTTAGTTTTAGTGTTCAGTGTGCTGTTTTGGTTGATGGTCTTGAAAAATATGCAAAGGAGTCCATGGATTGCCACTATTTGTGCAATAGGTAGGTAGATAAAGTCTGTATACAAGTCAAGTGTCCTCTCAGGTCAGAGCTTATCATAGTTTTTATAGCATGATGTTGTCTCATGGAGTCATCTTAAGCTCATAAATATCGTAAATCATACAAAGAGGGTTGTACAGAGGGGGTCTATGGCAAGGTTCATGAACGCAATAAATTCAAGATCACAGATCACAGATATAAAATTGCGTTTTCCCAAACCACAAAAATAAGCAAGTTAGATACTCTTTTTAATAAACTATCCTTACACTAGAAAGAGTGTTTGAAGAAAGAAAAATTGTGAAAGGCTAATTCAAGGTTCCATATTGCAAATCGCATGTCTAAGTCACTCTCAAAAGACGACAAGAAATTATGTAGAATAGAGTAATGAAATCATGAAATATTGGTGAATACTTCAAATTCTTCACGGGTCACACAAAACCTTCAGGTCATGGATCACGAAAAATAATTTCCTAATTTTACATTTCATGGAAAAATTAGCTAATCATGTATCACAAGAATACCCCTGCATGACCCTCTACATATTAACTGCCAGACTAATCTCCTTTTTAACTCGTGAAGCGCATGCGCGAAACGAGTTATCATGAGTTGTGGGCAAATGCGTCGCTCGATGGGCTGTAAACTTTATGCAAATGAGGTACGCTCACGGCTTAGTTTTAAATTGCTGTCTATCTTTAATTAAAACAAGCTGTTTTAAAGGTCTAAATTAAAAGATATATTAAAGTTAAAGAAGACTCGGCTACTGAAATCGTAAAATCGATGAGCAGCACAAGTTCTCACTGGATGCTGAATTCGTATGGATTTTACTGAGGAAGTCGTTGAAGTACGGTTTTATGGTATGGTAAATGCGCATATTAGCGAGTGAAATGATATAAACACAGAGCTATTTTATTTTGTATCGCTAAAAATAAAGGAAAAAAAAAGAGAAAAAAAAAAGAAATTAAAAATATTGGCCCACATCCGGAGTCGATCGCGGTACACTCGAACGGCAGAGGTGCTCAGTACCACTGAGCTATGTCAACGTTATATGCACGCCCTCGAGAAAATAAACATCCTAATTAGTATCAACCATATTAAAGACCCCAGACAAGTCTGTACGAGGATTTTCTGGGGCTAATTTGTCCTTCACCAAACGAATGTCAGTGAGTATATTTGGTGTTTGTGGACTTTTCGGACACTCGGGAGTGCTCTTTTTTTAATAATTATAAAGCCTAGAGGTCACATGTGTTCATTTGTCGGCAAATAGAGTCGCAACGTTTGTTTTGAGGGAAGGTCTTTATGGCTTGTTTTGCACTGGGACTCTTCGCAAGCTACACACAACACAGTTAAGCCTGAACAAGATGTTTTGTTCAAGAAGCTAGATTTCGAAGAAATCGGAGTGAATCAATGTAGTAGTTAAATACATTAATCGTCGCGATCACTGACTAGATCTGGAGAGAGTTAACATTCACCATTACGGGCCGTTTGTGTTGGACGTTTTTCGACATGGTGAAAGAAAAGTTGTTGACACAGTTTGTCTTGTTATTTTTCCTTTGATGTCCTTGAAGAAAGACCAGGTGTCCAGCTTGAACGGGAAAGGAGCCAAAGCTGTAGTTTTAGGGCCACAAAGTTCTGACACGGAAATTACGGATGCTTTTGAAGGTAAATACAAAGTCCGTGTGTTTGCTAAGTCAGGCGGTGTTCTGTCAAGTGGGTTTTGAATACAGACCACGAATTTAAATCAGTTTCCTGGACTTTACAAAACAAAAAGGTAATGTACAGTATTACATCCAAGTTTAATTCAAATGTTTGAACCACGAGTAAAGCCACGGCCGATAAATTGACTGCAAAAGCTGTCGGCAAAAACTCAAGCTCAGTCCGCACGTGAAGAATTAGTTTAAACATGCTGTCACTATCACGCAGCGAAGAACGTTTGCGAAATTTTGAACACTTTTTCCTTTTTAAATAGTTTTTTCTTCCTCATCTTGAATGAAAATTTATTGTTATTGAACTTTCTCTCGCATTTCTTTCATTTGGTTACCTTTCTTTGGCAAATTTAGGTATTTAAAGTTAACAGTATTTTTGCATCGGGGATTTCTGCATATTTAATTTACAGCTACCTCCGCGGCCGTTTTTTTTTTTACTTTATTCGCGTCATTCAAGTACAAGTTTTTAGTTTTTTTCAGCTGCTACAAAACACCTGAGAAAAGAACTAAGTGGGCACTAATTTAGCACAGTTGAAATACGATTTATCGCAAAATAATTGGCTATTTTTGTCATCTTTTTTATTTACAACTTTCATCTTTCTTTCACAACGCTGTGTTATTTGTCGCAGACGAAGAAATTTTCGGATTTTTTTGGCTCTAAATATTGTTGTTTAAATATGTCTTTTCGCTTTTATTTTCCAGTATTTTCTCTATTGTTAACTATCCACACTATAGTAAATGAATTGAAATTTTGTTGTTTTCAGTGTCGTTTTGTCCTCCATAGTCAGCATAATTATTAATGCCTTGAAATCTGATCTTAAACATGGTTTTGATTACTGAGTATATGGTTTATTACTCTCCTTACGCTGGCTCTGAAATATATCAAAAAAATTCCAGGGAATAAGGGGTAGGCTGTGAATCATTATGTCAAACCCAGATTTTAAATTTGAATCCGAGCAAGTGGAACAAGTCGATTTCATTTTATCGAAGTAAAAGTCTACTTTTGGCAAGTCTAAGTGGAGGAGTTCATGCAGCATGTAAACATTAACTTTAAATGGCACCCTAGAACTGAGCTCTTTCCTGTGGATACTATAGGCAACTTGTTCATTCTATATTCTTCGTTATTGGCATACTACATTGGTTACGTGAGTTGGAAGTCTTTTCCTCTCCGTTTGCTTAATTTTCTCTAACTTCCCTTGACAAAGGAAAATAACCTTCGTTTCCTCGTCGCCTTGTTGCAACTTGGAATGAAAATATCACCTAGACTTTGCATTTCACTGAATGTTTACATCAGAAAGTTCAATCAAAAATGTCTTGAACATGGCCTTGTACAATCCTTATAAGCACAAGATGACAAGTCCAGTTTGCAACAAAACTTAAAACTAGTTTCTGTTTATCTCATTTGATAAAGAGAGAATGATTAATGTTTTCATTGAGACAGTATTGCCTTGATTTTTCAATATTTCCAATGTTCACTTTTTAACCACATTTGCTGCCAACTATTTCTTGGTGAACCAGAAACAAAAATGAAAAATGTTTAAATCATGACATTGTCCACCCTCATCAAATGTATAAGCATGATCATTTCAATTCTAATGCCTTCTTATCCAACTATTACTTTTTTTTCTTTGGTACGTTATGAGTGAACACTGAACCACTGCTCGTACTCTAAACATGAAAATCAGCCACAATATTCCCTAAACCAATAATATTAAACATAATCCAAAGAATATTTCAATTCGTTTGTTCACTTCACGAGTTTGCTCACAGAGCACTTTGATTTACTGTTTACTGACTATCATTATTTCGAAATGTTTACTGACAAAATGGCTAATTTTTAGCTGTTTACTGACAAGGGCTACTTCCTATTGACACCCTTATACATGCTGTTTAAGACTAACATATCATTAAAAAGATCCAACAGAGGTGACAATCTGTTGAATTTTATCTATTAAAAACAATTAATGACAATAACTAATCATTCATTAATGATTGAGTTTACAACTAGCTTATCAGCTTTCATCGATTGCATTGGATACACCGAGAATGAAAAAAAACCCCAATAAATCTGCTATAAATTTGCTTAAAACATTACAGAACTGTTCATGAGGCTGAGTTTTTTATTCCCTTCGTTTTATCTCTGTGCTATTCGAATTTCGTTTGATAAACGACCAAAGCTTTCAAAATGGCGTCTAATTTACGTAGCTACGAAACGGGAAAGTGAACAGAGGATTTTTTCTCTATGCACAGAACACACTACATACAAATCTTGCTACTTTAAATAGAATCAACCTTCATTTTAGATTTTTTATCTAACCTGGTGGGGCCTTGGACATTGTGCTTTTTCACTTCGAAAATATTGGCAACAACAATCAAACCCTCGACAAACCAAGTGAAATCTGATAGAGGACTGGGAGAGAACTGCTTGGACCCCCGGCAGAGGTCCCCAGGCAGATCCGGGATATTTTGCTGAAAATCAGCTGAGTTTGGCCACATGTTTTGGTAAGTCGGGATATGTAAACGCTCTGGAAGAGCATGAAAAATTCAATATCCCTCAACGTAAGCCTCTTTTTCTAGGTAGTGTCCTTAAACAAGCCAGTGGAGGGCCTAATATCAGTAGACTTGCGCAAAAAGTCTCATAGTACATCGTGCAACCACAGTTAGTAGCTAACTACAGCTATATGGAGCAAAGTATGGAGCAACTGACTTTAGGCTCTAATAGTTATGGTGTACGGCGTGTGTGGGGAGCTGGCATTTTGCATTTA
>JAHPZR010039268.1:20000-37500 GCA_019787425.1 Platygyra sinensis | reverse complement strand
GGTCAAAAGATTTTTACTTTGCCTCGTGTGGTTCCCTGATTCCCTTTACTAGGGCTAACGCCCAGTGGGTTAATCATGGGTTTAATTAGCACTTTAATTTAAACTTTAGAATTATTTCTCTGTTCCACCATTTGTGTTCCTAGTGCTACGCGGCACAACATTCATCAGGGAAGAACAGCTCAGTAGAGGGTCCAATAGAGCACAAGACGCACGACTGGACATTCGGGCGCGTGGCTTCTGGGATCCCCAGAGCTCGGCATTCTTCGATGTGAGGGTTTGCCACCCTAATGCCGAGTCTTACAGGGACCAGGAGCCACAGCAGATCTATCGCATCCATGAAAACGACAGGAAGCGGTTGTACTCGAGGAGAGTGCTGGATGTTGAGCATGGTTCGTTCACGTCACTTGTATTTACAACTACTGGAGGGATGGGGAAGGCATGCATAAGATACCATAGTCGACTGACTGAGCTGATAGCCGCCAAGAAAGGAGAACATTACTCGCAAGCAATTTCCTGGATTCAAGCCATGACATCCTTTGCACTCCTTAGGTCGGCCCTGGTTTGCCTTCGAGGATCGCGGATGAAGCGTCGTACTGCGTTTGACTACAACAATTGTGATATTGAAATCGTAGCTGCCGAAGGAGCCATTGACATTGTTTAGTGTTGCCTAGCCGAATTGTATATTCGCCCTCCGCTTTTCTAGATAGTTTTTAGGTATTTTTAGATTCATCGGATTCTTAGAGTTTGAATTTATCCACATTTTTAATAGTTTCAGCAAAAAAAGGGACAGACACCACTCACCATGTAGAGTAATTATAATAGAATGGAGGTATTTTATTCATCAAAATTGTAAAAGTATACTACTTGTTTTTTTGACTTCTTAATTTCGTTTTTTAATGTGTATTTTTACTGATTATGTGAAATAAATAAAAATTATTATAATTATTATTATTATTATTATTATTCAGTAAAACTATCTGTATGCACAGTGTCAGAAAGCAAAACAGGGCGCATAGCGTAACCTGAGAACTTTTATTATTATTATTATTATTATTATTATTATTATTATTATTATTATTAATCATGTTTAGAAATGAGCCGGTGCCCCTGACAAATCACTCATTGACGCCAGGCTCAATGAAGACCCAGAGTTGAGGATCATGACACCAACAGCTCTTTTAGACCACCTAGCTGCATTATCACCCACTCCGACTTTCTTTAGGGAGAAGCGAGAGGAATTACACGGTGTTCAACAAAAAGTTGATGAGAATACTACAGGTATTATTATTATTATTATTATTATTATTGTTATTATTATTACTATTATCATTATTATTATTATTATTATTATTATTTATTATTATGTTTATTATTTGTCCTGGTAAATTTCCACATTTGAACTTAATATCTTAGATCTTATTATCTTATTTTTGCTATATCAGTGTTTATTCAAGAGGATTGAAATTTTCATGCAAGAAACACAATTTCTAGGAATTCTGTACTATTGCACTGCATTTTTGTTTTACGGTCAAGTCTGCCACAACAGAACAAAAGAAAAATTTGATCTTGAAGTAAGTCATTTAGAAGTTATTTTACCAGTATTGCTTGCTTTTATGAAGTTTATTTAAATTAACGAAGTTGTAATGTTGTTTATAAATAAAATTAGTATTAAACAAAAAAAATAAAAAAAAGTATTATTGTTTTTATTATTGTTATTATTATTATTATTATTATTATTATTATTATTATTACTATCATTATTAATAGCATACCACTTGTTTCAGAGTTCTTTATTTCGTTTTTTTCAGTGTGCGTATTTTTACCGATTATGAGAAATATATTATTATTATCATTATTATTATTATTATTATTATTATTATTATTATTATTATTATTATTATTGGAATAATCAAGCTGAGTTTCCATACAACACTAACTTCCCATTGTGGATAAGCCTATTTAAGGCTGTGCAAGCAGAGAAAGGAAACGAAAACTTATAGTAAAAGGAAAAAATGTGTCTGTCAAAGACTGCTCAAAACTCATGCGAAGATGTGAGGCCGTAAAAGCCACCAGGAAGACGTTAGAAAACTCCAGTCATGCTCAAATTGATGCCTTATACACAAGTGGCCCAGCCCAAAAGTTGAAAAGGAATGTATCCAGGGAAAAGCAGGTTAAGCCTAAACCAAATACAGACAGCAAGAAGTCAGAAGAAAAGAAGTCCTGTGTCTGGTGTAAGGAAGATGTTCATTCCGTGACAAGCTAAGGATGCAATTTGTAAATTCTATGGCAAACAGAGATATTTTGAACGGGCATATGCGTCAAGAAGAAAAAAAGAAACACCCAAAGACAACAATTCCAAGCACAAAATGCTGTAGGCATCGAATGTTATCAGGAAAGTAGCAGATATGACAATGACTTCAACAGAAATGCTGTCTCAAGTCACGCGTGTTTCAATGTTTGCTCCACTGGTGTTTCATCCAAAACATGAAAGCTGTCAAACCTGTGAGATCACAGCCAAGGTTGACACCGGTGCTATGGTATCCTGCATGCCAATCTCGATGTTTCCGAAGATCAGGCTGTCCAAGAAGGACCTGAAGCCCAGAAATCCCATCATCTGCAGTATGTCCGGAGCGGATCTTCAAACTGTGAAACTGTAGATATCAAGGTCACCTGGAATAACATAACTGCCATGACAAGGTTCTACGTCACCAAACAGTAATGTGCTTTCATTTTTGGCCTGGCATTCTGAAATGAGTTCAAACTTATGCGTGCATAGAGCAAAACAGATCCGTGGAGCTCAGTCAAGTAGAGGCCGCACACATCACCGAAGAATCGGCAGCCGACTATCTTGATCTTAAGAAGATGTTGAAGGAGCATCTACCACTTGGCGGGGTAAAAGGTGATCCACTGGAGGACTGAAGCAGATCTTCTTAGATGTCTTTGATGGCCATGTTGTTCTCTTTGAAGGCCAGGTCGCTACAATGCTGACTACGCGGAATCTTGGGATGGTTAGTTCTCCTCCACACTGGATGCCAATTGGGGCACTAGACCGAACAACTTGATCAGCAGAGCCAACTTCTCACTGCGTTCAACACGCCATTAAAGATGTACTGCTTGCGCCTACCCTTTAGTTCGTCAACATGTATAGATGATGTTAGAGTACAAGGGCCAACAGAAGAGCGTCAAGACATCCACCTATGGAAGACTTGTCAAGCGGGACTCCAGTTCAACCCAAAAAAATTATTTTATCAAGAAACAGGAAATTGAGTTCTTTGGACGTGTTATCACTATGCAAGGTGTCCAACCCTATCCAAAGTAGGTGTAAGCAATCACAATGTTTGCTGTGCCGTCCGACAAGCAAGACCTGCAAAGCTTACTTGGGACAGAAAATTTTATTTATGTCTAAGTTCATCCCCAATTTGACCAAGAAAACACGTTTCTCACGCGTAGTTTGCTGAAACGCGACATACATTTTGTAGGGACCAGTGAAATGCAGAAACAGCTAAATATTATCAAGGAAGATATCGCCAATTCTGTTAAGCTCATTCACTATGACCCAAAAAAGACAGCAGTCTTCGAGACTAATGCATCGATAAAAGGGCTTGGTGCGGTCCTGAAATGGAAAGCCCGTGCACTTTCTCAGCAAAACACTAACACCTGCTGAAGCTAACTATTCTAACTTCGTAGAATTTTACTGGTGTGCTACCTCAAATGCTGTAATATATCTGACTGGCTAAGCCACTGCACATTATCAACCACTTCTGTGCAGTGGCTTGGTGTGGTCGACAAAATTGCAATATTTCTCCGTTTCGCCGAAGTTTTAGCGGAATATTCAGAGCAAATGGAAAATCATATTCCTGAGAAGACTAAAAGGAGGGCATTTACGGTTTCTTGAATAGCAGAAAGCTCGAAATTTTTGAAGGAAACCGATAAGTGCGCGTACACAACTGCCAATGTCAAATTGACAATTCAGTCTGCGCAAGTGCGCTAAAGCTTGAAGTTTAATACCAAGACCAGAAATAATTAGAATCGTTATTGGAATGAACTTTCAGTCAGAATTCTACTAATTGTACTAGATTATTCGCTCTCGATTCTTCTGAGGCGATAGTTTTGACGTCATCAACTATCACCTCATAGAAATGTCGAGCTCATCATCTAATTGTTAATAAGGTTATTAAATTTATGCTGTGTAGCACTTGGATTACTTAACGTTTGGTTTTATCAACGGCATCATTTGCAACTGACGAAGGGGTTCTTCCCGAAACAATTCAGTCCGTGCAAGTTCTCCAAAGCGTGAAATTATTGGAATTATTATTTGAAAGAAATTGAAATTAGCAGTCCAGTAAAACAATAAGATTATCCAGTCTCGATTTCTATGAGGCGATTTAGCCTCATCAACTATCTCTTCATAGAAATCTGGAGCTCATAATCTAATTGCTAAATTGAGCGGGAACTATTTGCTCTCTTGTTTTCTTGTGAAAAGCGACACAGAAACACTGGGTGGAACATCATCGTGCATACCGACCAGGAGGTCTCGCAGTCAATCTTTCAAAACCCAGTCAGCTTGACTCCAACCCGTTTGCAGATAATATTGTTACCTCTCGATCTAAATATGACTATCAAGTGAAGTACGTTCGATCCAAGAGCGTGCTGCTCGCTGACACTCTCTCTCGTCTCATTAAACCGGGAAGTGCCAGAGCGATTCCCGGTCTGGACGTCGAGATTGCACTAGTCCTAAAAGTAGAGCCAACACGACTCAAATCCTTACAAGATGAGACGAAAGCAGACTTCACTTTGGCTTCGCTAACAGATCTCATCATGACTGGTTGGCCAGATAGCACACAAGACTTACCAGAGGATCTGCGTTCATATTGGTGCTTCCCAGATGAATTGACAATCCTCAACAGACTTGTCATGAAGGAGAACAGAGTTGTAATTCCTTTAATTATGGAGACCCCATTCGCCTGCATGACGCACAGTAGGGTCTCAGCCCAACGCTCCAAAGTGCAAGACGCCCTCTGTATTGGCCAAAGCTACAGGATGACATCACTGAGATCGTCCAAACGTGCAGAGATTGCCAAAGGCACAGCAACAAGAAGCCCAGAATTCCCGAACGGCAGATTTCAGCAACACGACCGATGGAAACTCTGCGCATGGATTTGGTGGACTACCAGGCTAACATACCCTGGTTACAGTCCACTACTTCTCTGGTTTTCTCGCCTATGACATCCTTAACAGTAAGACAAACGAAACTGTCATAAAAGTGCTGAACAAGATCTTCAGGAAGTTTGAAAAATCAAGTCGCACAATGGCCCTTGCTTGAAATACCGGAGCTTTTGTCATCAGCTTGACATTGTAAATATTACGTCAAGCCCATCGTGTAATCAAAGGGTAGTTGGTGCCATTGAACAGATCCTAAAGAGTATGGGTGACACTGATATAACCATGGCCAAAGCCCTGACAATATTCCTTCACACTCTAGTCAGTGACACCTTACCATCGCCCACTGAACTATTCTTCAATAGGCAAATCAACACTAGCCTCAGCATGATCATGACACCAGTTCCATGGACTGATTAGCTTAAGGCTCAACTCTGGTGATAAGCGCTCAGCACATTTGAAGCTATCAAAGCTGGACAACCCGGCCAACCCATCTTGTTCACTGATGGCGGTTCCGGTGAGTGGAAATCAGGATACATCGAGTCCAAAGCTGCCTCACCGTATTCATACTGGATCGTTAACGTCAAGAGAAACAGAAGGCTCAGACGAAACAAGCATGGCATCAAACCTTAATGTACCACCATTGCATAGACGCGAACCTCACCGCAGGTCCCTGTAAGATGTCCAGCAAACCTGTCAGATGACAGTACGTGATCCACTACGTAACAATTGCCCCGATAATACCACCATCAGCAGTTCCAGAACTGCAGTGACCCCTTAAGGCGACGCACCGTCCTCTATGGCTAAATCACCACCTGCTAATAGCAGTAGGGAAAAAAAAAAAACACCGCAGAAGCAATCCAGCGATTACTGATATATGACAAGTGCCGCATGAGCTGATTAAACAAAAGTTTCTGATAAGATCGCGTTCTGGCTACCCAGAAATCCAGACTTTGTAAATAAGAGTGTATAAATTTTGAAGACTGTGACGTTTGGCTGTTAAGGAATGCCATGATGTTTTCAAGGTCATATTTCAGGACAATGTGCCATATTGTTGGTTATTAACAGTATTATATTAAATCATCTTAAAAGAGATTTTCAGTTCAGTTTCAGTTTGTTTCAGTTCAAAAGAGAACATGCCGCATTAGTAGTTGTAGGCTAGGTTCTACAGGAATGTATTCGGACCGTAAGTTTGATTACCCGAACATGAAGTCCAGACATGGACCTAGTGGCGAAGAACCGTGTACAGAACTCAGCATGGACTGCCTATCTTTTATTCCATGGTTTCTTCGTTTCATGTTTAAGTTGCTTGCTCACTGAATTAAACAAACTAAAACAGATACATTACATCTAACAATAAAACATACGTTTTGCTTTCTATAATTTTCAGTGTACATTCTCTCAGAAAAGGTTAACCCACTAAATCTCAGAGGCCATAGTGGTGTTCCGAAACAATAACATTTCTGTCCTGTGAAGTCAAATACAAACATATCTTGCTGTTTTAGATCACCAACATAGCGCCTGTCAAATGCTCTCTAAGTTTTGGTACTTTTCACTAGTTTTGAAGTTTGGGGCATCATTTGTAAAGTCTAATGAACGAACAGAAGGAGAGAGCCAAACGCAAACGACATAAGTGGATTTAACAAGCCACTGGTAATACAGCTGCTAAAATAATAATAATTACGGCTGTAATAGTACTTCTGTAAATAATTAAAACGCACATTCAACTTAGTTGCGTTTATCTATTGCATTATATCTAGTTTAGTACTTTTAAGAAAACAAGAACACTTTTTAGTCTCATTCTCGACCCCAGAGCTCTTGTCTTTTATCACGTGACTAACGGCGACACGAGTTCTGGGGAACTCCATTTACGCGTAGCCAGAATCTGAATACACGGGTCTCATAGCGCATGCTCCTGCTTTCAAAAAACATTTTAACGATACCTAACTTCGGTATTTTGTTGAAAAATTAAGCAGAAGGCAATAATAAAAGCTTTAGTTCATGTAGACCTCCTCAACAGTTAAAATTGCCGAGATAATCTGCTAGGAAATATTTATTTGATTTTAAAGAGTTCACATGATTAATTAAAAGTCATTCAGCCGTTGCGAGCAAACGTCAAACACGTCTCGATTATATGAAAATTTGGAATTTGTCACGAAATAACACCTGGTTCTTCTCTCGGCGGATTCTCAGTTGTTAAACATCTTTATTGATTAGAAATAGCTTTATATTGCTATAAAGAGCTAAGAAGAAATATTCTGGACTTTTGAAGCCGTTTTAAAAACTAAAAACCTCCGAAAACTGCACATTTTACGTTGGTTGCACGATGTGTGATTTGCATAAAAAACAGACATAGAATTCCCAGGAGGGCGGGACGACCTTCGCGAGGCACGTTCAAATTTTACCGTGTCACAGATTGACCAATCAGACGCGCTTTCTTTGTTTCAACCAACAGCAAATAACGAAAGAGCTTGGTAAAGGGTTCCCCAGAGCTCTTCTCGCCGTCTGTCATGCGCAAAAGAGAAGAGCTCTGGGGTCGAGAATGTTTTTAGTCTATAATACATGTTTCGACAGAAACTTCTGTCATCTTCAGTTAATTAATGTACAAAACGTTACAAATTGAATTTATAAGAAAGAAAAAATGCTAATTATGCTAGTAACAACGGAATGTAAGAAAAAACGTGACAAAGTGAGAATTAAAAGGATAGTTTCAGATTTACATGATGTAATTGCTGATTCAAGGAAGGTTGTTGTCTATAAATATAAAATACCTCTTTTATCTTAAGTTGGAAACCCGTAGAGGCGTGATCTAAAATGTGAAAACAGTCTACGGAACACAAAGCGCGGCAGTGTTCAGAATTCTGAAGGTGTTTGAAAATGTGCGAGGCCCTATCGCTGACTTAGTGCTCACGCACGCGTGTGGAAAAATGCCGGGTTGTTTTCGCCGACATAACAGGCATTACAGCCCGCACATCTAAAAAGGGTAATTTGTGATGAGCTTCTTTTTCCATGGTTAACCTAATGTTGGGGTGTCTGGAGTTGATGTAGTGTCAGTAGCACAATGTTCAGTTCGAATGTGCGGCGACAAAAGATCTCAACATAAGGTTTACCATGGAAAAAGAAGCTCATCACAAATTACCCTTTTTAGATGTTCTAGTTGACAATAATGATCATAACTTTCTTCTAACTAGAGTTCACCGTAAGAAAACTTTCACTGGGTTGTTAACCAATTACTTCAGTTTCACCTCGTACTCTTACAAAGTGGGTCTCATCGGGACTCTTGTTGATAGGGCCTATAAAATTAACACACCTGGTCGGGGCTACACGAGGACATTACTAACGTCATGGATATCCCAAAAAAGAATCTTTTCCCTGCTATTTAATTGAAAGGGTTATTACCGCTACGTTACTGGGACCCTAAGTGATCACTGTCCCCCGGGGTTCCAACTTAAGAATAAAAGAGGTATTTTATATTTATAGACAACAACCTTCCTTGAATCAGCAATACATCATGTAAATCTGAAACTATCCTTTTAATTCTCACTTTGTCACGTTTTTTCTTACATCCGTTGTTACTAGCATAATTAGCATTTTTTCTTTCTTATAAATTCAATTTGTAACGTTTTGTACATTAATTAACTGAAGATGACAGAAGTTTCTGTCGAAACATGTATTATAGACTAAAAACATTCTCGACCCCAGAGCTCTTCTCTTTTGCGCATGACAGACGGCGAGAAGAGCTCTGGGGAACCCTTTACCAAGCTCTTTCGTTATTTGCTGTTGGTTGAAACAAAGAAAGCGCGTCTGATTGGTCAATCTGTGACACGGTAAAATTTGAACGTGCCTCGCGAAGGTCGTCCCGCCCTCCTGGGAATTCTATGTCTGTTTTTTATGCAAATCACACATCGTGCAACCAACGTAAAATGTGCAGTTTTCGGAGGTTTTTAGTTTTAAAACGGCTTCAAAAGTCCAGAATATTTCTTCTTAGCTCTTTATAGCAATATAAAGCTATTTCTAATCAATAAGATGTTTAACAACTGAGAATCCGCCGAGAGAAGAACCAGGTGTTATTTCGTGACAAAGTGAGAATTAAAAGGATAGTTTCAGATTTACATGATGTAATTGCTGATTCAAGGAAGGTTGTTGTCTATAAATATAAAATACCTCTTTTATCTTAAGTTGGAACCCCGGGGACAGTGATCACTTAGGGTCCCAGTAACGTAGCGGTTAATAACCCTTTCAATTAAATAGCAGGGAAAAGATTCTTTTTTGGGATATCCATGACGTTAGTAATGTCCTCGTGTAGCCCCGACCAGGTGTTGTTAATTTTATAGGCCCTATCAACAAGAGTCCCGATGAGACCCACTTTGTAAGAGTACGAGGTGAAACTGAAGTAATTGGTTAACAACCCAGTGAAAGTTTTCTTACGGTGAACTCTAGTTAGAAGAAAGTTATGATCATTATTGTCAACTAGAACATCTAAAAAGGGTATTTGTGATGAGCTTCTTTTTCCATGGTAAACCTTATGTTGAGATCTTTTGTCGCCGCACATTCGAACTGAACATTGTGCTACTGACACTACATCAACTCCAGACACCCCAACATTAGGTTAACCATGGAAAAAGAAGCTCATCACAAATTACCCTTTTTAGATGTGCGGGCTGTAATGCCTGTTATGTCGGCGAAACAACCCGGCATTTTTCCACACGCGTGCGTGAGCACTAAGTCAGCGATAGGGCCTCGCACATTTTCAAACACCTTCAGAATTCTGAACACTGCCGCGCTTTGTGTTCCGTAGACTGTTTTCACATTTTAGATCACGCCTCTACGGGTTTCCAACTTAAGATAAAAGAGGTATTTTATATTTATAGACAACAACCTTCCTTGAATCAGCAATTACATCATGTAAATCTGAAACTATCCTTTTAATTCTCACTTTGTCACGTTTTTTCTTACATTCCGTTGTTACTAGCATAATTAGCATTTTTTCTTTCTTATAAATTCAATTTGTAACGTTTTGTACATTAATTAACTGAAGATGACAGAAGTTTCTGTCGAAACATGTATTATAGACTAAAACATTCTCGACCCCAGAGCTCTTCTCTTTTGCGCATGACAGACGGCGAGAAGAGCTCTGGGGAACCCTTTACCAAGCTCTTTCGTTATTTGCTGTTGGTTGAAACAAAGAAAGCGCGTCTGATTGGTCAATCTGTGACACGGTAAAATTTGAACGTGCCTCGCGAAGGTCGTCCCGCCCTCCTGGGAATTCTATGTCTGTTTTTTATGCAAATCACACATCGTGCAACCAACGTAAAATGTGCAGTTTTCGGAGGTTTTTAGTTTTAAAACGGCTTCAAAAGTCCAGAATATTTCTTCTTAGCTCTTTATAGCAATATAAAGCTATTTCTAATCAATAAAGATGTTTAACAACTGAGAATCCGCCGAGAGAAGAACCAGGTGTTATTCGTGACAAATTCCAAATTTTCATATAATCGAGACGTGTTTGACGTTTGCTCGCAACGGCTGAATGACTTTTAATTAATCATGTGAACTCTTTAAAATCAAATAAATATTTCCTAGCAGATTATCTCGGCAATTTTAACTGTTGAGGAGGTCTACATGAACTAAAGCTTTTATTATTGCCTTCTGCTTAATTTTTCAACAAAATACCGAAGTTAGGTATCGTTAAAATGTTTTTTGAAAGCAGGAGCATGCGCTATGAGACCCGTGTATTCAGATTCTGGCTACGCGTAAATGGAGTTCCCCAGAACTCGTGTCGCCGTTAGTCACGTGATAAAAGACAAGAGCTCTGGGGTCGAGAATGAGACTAAAAAGTGTTCTTGTTTTCTTAAAAGTACTAAACTAGATATAATGCAATAGATAAACGCAACTAAGTTGAATGTGCGTTTTAATTATTTACAGAAGTACTATTACAGCCGTAATTATTATTATTTTAGCAGCTGTATTACCAGTGGCTTGTTAAATCCACTTATGTCGTTTGCGTTTGGCTCTCTCCTTCTGTTCGTTCATTAGACTTTACAAATGATGCCCCAAACTTCAAAACTAGTGAAAAGTACCAAAAACTTAGAGAGCATTTGACAGGCGCTATGTTGGTGATCTAAAACAGCAAGATATGTTTGTATTTGACTTCACAGGACAGAAATGTTATTGTTTCGGAACACCACTATGGCCTCTGAGATTTAGTGGGTTAACCTTTTCTGAGAGAATGTACACTGAAAAATTATAGAAAGCAAAACGTATGTTTTATTGTTAGATGTAATGTATCTGTTTTAGTTTTGTTTAATTCAGTGAGCAAGCAACTTAAACATGAAACGAAGAAACCATGGAATAAAAGATAGGCAGTCCATGCTGAGTTCTGTACACGGTTCTTCGCCACTAGGTCCATGTCTGGACTTCATGTTCGGGTAATCAAACTTACGGTCCGAATACATTCCTGTAGAACCTAGCCTACAACTACTAATGCGGCATGTTCTCTTTTGAACTGAAACAAACTGAAACTGAACTGAAAATCTCTTTTAAGATGATTTAATATAATACTGTTAATAACGCAACAATATGGCACATTGTCCTGAAATATGACCTTGAAAACATCCATGGCATTTCCTTAACAGCCAAACGTCACATAAAGTCCTTCACAAATTTATACACTCTTAATTTACAAAGTCTGGATTTCTGGGTAGCCGAGAACGCGATCTTAAGCAGAACTGTTGTTAAATCAGCTCATGCGGCCACTTGTCATATATCAGTAATCGCTGTGATTGCTTTCTGGCGGTGTTTTTTTTTTTCCCTATCTGCTATTAGCAGGTGGTGATTTAGCCATAGAGGACGGTGCGTCGCCTTAAGGGTCACTGCAGTTCTGGAACTGCTGATGGTGGTATTATCGGGGCAATTGTTACGTAGTGGATCACGTACTGTCATCTGACAGGTTTGCTGGACATCTTACAGGGACCTGCGGTGAGGTTCGCGTCTATGCAATGGTGGTACATTAAGGTTTGATGCCATGCTTGTTTCGTCTGAGCCTTCTGTTTCTCTTGACGTTAACGATCCAGTATGAATACGGTGAGGCAGCTTTGGACTCGATGTATCCTGATTTCCACTCACCGGAACCGCCATCAGTGAACAAGATGGGTTGGCCGGGTTGTCCAGCTTTGATAGCTTCAAATGTGCTGAGCGCTTATCACCAGAGTTGAGCCTTAAGCTAATCAGTCCATGGAACTGGTGTCATGATCATGCTGAGGCTAGTGTTGATTTGCCTATTGAAGAATAGTTCAGTGGGCGATGGTAAGGTGTCACTGACTAGAGTGTGAAGGAATATTGTCAGGGCTTTGGCCATGGTTATATCAGTGTCACCCATACTCTTTAGGATCTGTTCAATGGCACCAACTACCCTTTGATTACACGATGGGCTTGACGTAATATTTACAATGTCAAGCTGATGACAAAAGCTCCGGTATTTCAAGCAAGGGCCATTGTGCGACTTGATTTTTCAAACTTCCTGAAGATCTTGTTCAGCACTTTTATGACAGTTTCGTTTGTCTTACTGTTAAGGATGTCATAGGCGAGAAAACCAGAGAAGTAGTGGACTGTAACCAGGGTATGTTAGCCTGGTAGTCCACCAAATCCATGCGCAGAGTTTCCATCGGTCGTGTTGCTGAAATCTGCCGTTCGGGAATTCTGGGCTTCTTGTTGCTGTGCCTTTGGCAATCTCTGCACGTTTGGACGATCTCAGTGATGTCATCCTGTAGCTTTGGCCAATACAGAGGGCGTCTTGCACTTTGGAGCGTTGGGCTGAGACCCTACTGTGCGTCATGCAGGCGAATGGGGTCTCCATAATTAAAGGAATTACAACTCTGTTCTCCTTCATGACAAGTCTGTTGAGGATTGTCAATTCATCTGGGAAGCACCAATATGAACGCAGATCCTCTGGTAAGTCTTGTGTGCTATCTGGCCAACCAGTCATGATGAGATCTGTTAGCGAAGCCAAAGTGAAGTCTGCTTTCGTCTCATCTTGTAAGGATTTGAGTCGTGTTGGCTCTACTTTTAGGACTAGTGCAATCTCGACGTCCAGACCGGGAATCGCTCTGGCACTTCCCGGTTTAATGAGACGAGAGAGAGTGTCAGCGAGCAGCACGCTCTTGGATCGAACGTACTTCACTTGATAGTCATATTTAGATCGAGAGGTAACAATATTATCTGCAAACGGGTTGGAGTCAAGCTGACTGGGTTTTGAAAGATTGACTGCGAGACCTCCTGGTCGGTATGCACGATGATGTTCCACCCAGTGTTTCTGTGTCGCTTTTCACAAGAAAACAAGAGAGCAAATAGTTCCCGCTCAATTTAGCAATTAGATTATGAGCTCCAGATTTCTATGAAGAGATAGTTGATGAGGCTAAATCGCCTCATAGAAATCGAGACTGGATAATCTTATTGTTTTACTGGACTGCTAATTTCAATTTCTTTCAAATAATAATTCCAATAATTTCACGCTTTGGAGAACTTGCACGGACTGAATTGTTTCGGGAAGAACCCCTTCGTCAGTTGCAAATGATGCCGTTGATAAAACCAAACGTTAAGTAATCCAAGTGCTACACAGCATAAATTTAATAACCTTATTAACAATTAGATGATGAGCTCGACATTTCTATGAGGTGATAGTTGATGACGTCAAAACTATCGCCTCAGAAGAATCGAGAGCGAATAATCTAGTACAATTAGTAGAATTCTGACTGAAAGTTCATTCCAATAACGATTCTAATTATTTCTGGTCTTGGTATTAAACTTCAAGCTTTAGCGCACTTGCGCAGACTGAATTGTCAATTTGACATTGGCAGTTGTGTACGCGCACTTATCGGTTTCCTTCAAAAATTTCGAGCTTTCTGCTATTCAAGAAACCGTAAATGCCCTCCTTTTAGTCTTCTCAGGAATATGATTTTCCATTTGCTCTGAATATTCCGCTAAAACTTCGGCGAAACGGAGAAATATTGCAATTTTGTCGACCACACCAAGCCACTGCACAGAAGTGGTTGATAATGTGCAGTGGCTTAGCCAGTCAGATATATTACAGCATTTGAGGTAGCACACCAGTAAAATTCTACGAAGTTAGAATAGTTAGCTTCAGCAGGTGTTAGTGTTTTGCTGAGAAAGTGCACGGGCTTTCCATTTCAGGACCGCACCAAGCCCTTTTATCGATGCATTAGTCTCGAAGACTGCTGTCTTTTTTGGGTCATAGTGAATGAGCTTAACAGAATTGGCGATATCTTCCTTGATAATATTTAGCTGTTTCTGCATTTCACTGGTCCCTACAAAATGTATGTCGCGTTTCAGCAAACTACGCGTGAGAAACGTGTTTTCTTGGTCAAATTGGGGATGAACTTAGACATAAATAAAATTTTCTGTCCCAAGTAAGCTTTGCAGGTCTTGCTTGTCGGACGGCACAGCAAACATTGTGATTGCTTACACCTACTTTGGATAGGGTTGGACACCTTGCATAGTGATAACACGTCCAAAGAACTCAATTTCCTGTTTCTTGATAAAATAATTTTTTTGGGTTGAACTGGAGTCCCGCTTGACAAGTCTTCCATAGGTGGATGTCTTGACGCTCTTCTGTTGGCCCTTGTACTCTAACATCATCTATACATGTTGACGAACTAAAGGGTAGGCGCAAGCAGTACATCTTTAATGGCGTGTTGAACGCAGTGAGAAGTTGGCTCTGCTGATCAAGTTGTTCGGTCTAGTGCCCCAATTGGCATCCAGTGTGGAGGAGAACTAACCATCCCAAGATTCCGCGTAGTCAGCATTGTAGCGACCTGGCCTTCAAAGAGAACAACATGGCCATCAAAGACATCTAAGAAGATCTGCTTCAGTCCTCCAGTGGATCACCTTTTACCCCGCCAAGTGGTAGATGCTCCTTCAACATCTTCTTAAGATCAAGATAGTCGGCTGCCGATTCTTCGGTGATGTGTGCGGCCTCTACTTGACTGAGCTCCACGGATCTGTTTTGCTCTATGCACGCATAAGTTTGAACTCATTTCAGAATGCCAGGCCAAAAATGAAAGCACATTACTGTTTGGTGACGTAGAACCTTGTCATGGCAGTTATGTTATTCCAGGTGACCTTGATATCTACAGTTTCACAGTTTGAAGATCCGCTCCGGACATACTGCAGATGATGGGATTTCTGGGCTTCAGGTCCTTCTTGGACAGCCTGATCTTCGGAAACATCGAGATTGGCATGCAGGATACCATAGCACCGGTGTCAACCTTGGCTGTGATCTCACAGGTTTGACAGCTTTCATGTTTTGGATGAAACACCAGTGGAGCAAACATTGAAACACGCGTGACTTGAGACAGCATTTCTGTTGAAGTCATTGTCATATCTGCTACTTTCCTGATAACATTCGATGCCTACAGCATTTTGTGCTTGGAATTGTTGTCTTTGGGTGTTTCTTTTTTTCTTCTTGACGCATATGCCCGTTCAAAATATCTCTGTTTGCCATAGAATTTACAAATTGCATCCTTAGCTTGTCACGGAATGAACATCTTCCTTACACCAGACACAGGACTTCTTTTCTTCTGACTTCTTGCTGTCTGTATTTGGTTTAGGCTTAACCTGCTTTTCCCTGGATACATTCCTTTTCAACTTTTGGGCTGGGCCACTTGTGTATAAGGCATCAATTTGAGCATGACTGGAGTTTTCTAACGTCTTCCTGGTGGCTTTTACGGCCTCACATCTTCGCATGAGTTTTGAGCAGTCTTTGACAGACACATTTTTTCCTTTTACTATAAGTTTTCGTTTCCTTTCTCTGCTTGCACAGCCTTAAATAGGCTTATCCACAATGGGAAGTTAGTGTTGTATGGAAACTCAGCTTGATTATTCCAATAATAATAATAATAATAATAATAATAATAATAATAATAATAATAATAATGATAATAATAATATATTTCTCATAATCGGTAAAAATACGCACACTGAAAAAAACGAAATAAAGAACTCTGAAACAAGTGGTATGCTATTAATAATGATAGTAATAATAATAATAATAATAATAATAATAATAATAATAACAATAATAAAAACAATAATACTTTTTTTTATTTTTTTTGTTTAATACTAATTTTATTTATAAACAACATTACAACTTCGTTAATTTAAATAAACTTCATAAAAGCAAGCAATACTGGTAAAATAACTTCTAAATGACTTACTTCAAGATCAAATTTTTCTTTTGTTCTGTTGTGGCAGACTTGACCGTAAAACAAAAATGCAGTGCAATAGTACAGAATTCCTAGAAATTGTGTTTCTTGCATGAAAATTTCAATCCTCTTGAATAAACACTGATATAGCAAAAATAAGATAATAAGATCTAAGATATTAAGTTCAAATGTGGAAATTTACCAGGACAAATAATAAACATAATAATAAATAATAATAATAATAATAATAATAATGATAATAGTAATAATAATAACAATAATAATAATAATAATAATAATAATACCTGTAGTATTCTCATCAACTTTTTGTTGAACACCGTGTAATTCCTCTCGCTTCTCCCTAAAGAAAGTCGGAGTGGGTGATAATGCAGCTAGGTGGTCTAAAAGAGCTGTTGGTGTCATGATCCTCAACTCTGGGTCTTCATTGAGCCTGGCGTCAATGAGTGATTTGTCAGGGGCACCGGCTCATTTCTAAACATGATTAATAATAATAATAATAATAATAATAATAATAATAATAATAATAATAAAAGTTCTCAGGTTACGCTATGCGCCCTGTTTTGCTTTCTGACACTGTGCATACAGATAGTTTTACTGAATAATAATAATAATAATAATAATTATAATAATTTTTATTTATTTCACATAATCAGTAAAAATACACATTAAAAAACGAAATTAAGAAGTCAAAAAAACAAGTAGTATACTTTTACAATTTTGATGAATAAAATACCTCCATTCTATTATAATTACTCTACATGGTGAGTGGTGTCTGTCCCTTTTTTTGCTGAAACTATTAAAAATGTGGATAAATTCAAACTCTAAGAATCCGATGAATCTAAAAATACCTAAAAACTATCTAGAAAAGCGGAGGGCGAATATACAATTCGGCTAGGCAACACTAAACAATGTCAATGGCTCCTTCGGCAGCTACGATTTCAATATCACAATTGTTGTAGTCAAACGCAGTACGACGCTTCATCCGCGATCCTCGAAGGCAAACCAGGGCCGACCTAAGGAGTGCAAAGGATGTCATGGCTTGAATCCAGGAAATTGCTTGCGAGTAATGTTCTCCTTTCTTGGCGGCTATCAGCTCAGTCAGT